>PVHX01013913.1:0-52641 GCA_004024805.1 Geosciurus inauris | reverse complement strand
TTGATGCTGGGGATGGCGGCCTTGATTCTCTGGTTGTTGGTAATCTGGTTCTTCTTCATGGGAACGTTGAAGTCCACTCTCATGATGACGCGCTTGCCTTTCACATCCAGTTTGTCCAAAGTCAACTTCTTCGAAAGAGACATCTTGGCAGTGGGAAGGGCTAGGTGGACACCTGGATGTGGGTGCTGAAGAACCGGCTCAGGTGGGCGGCTGGGAGGCTTGTTGTTGGGGCTGCCTAACGCCTCCCCTGGCCCCGCCCCTTCCTGGGCCCAGTGTCTCCCACGCGGCAGCTGTGGGCCCGAGGGCAATGCGGCCTGGCCATTGGTCCAGGGTCCTGCCAATCTGCATTTGAAGGCTGTTGCTAGGTGCCCCTTAAAAATGATTGAAAAAGGTAGTGAAGTTGAAGTAGAGGTGTAGTCCCACTTGGGGAAGTGAGAAAAATCAACATAAGAATGGTCTAGAGGCTTGTAAGTCCTTCCCAAACTCATTTTGACAATTGCTCTTGTTCTTAAAGAAACAGAACGAAGTAAATAATAACATTTACACTTCCCCAAACCTGCATTCCCCTGCTTCTTTTTACATCCAAATTAAATTCATGTGTAAACGCTCTGCAGTACCAAATAAAGGAAAAATATGAAATAAGAAGTCAATGAAATCTTGTTTATTTAAGACTACAAAGTATGGTTCTGTTCTTTCTTTGTCTTGCTAAATTTTTTTGTTAAGGGCATCCATCGCTTGGCGTTAGACTTCAGTTTACATGTTATGGTGGTGTGATGATTTCATGGTTTCATTATTTGGTTTTATCTTTCTCAGACTACCATAAAAGAATTCTCGGTAAATTCTACAGGAGATTTCCATAGCATCATAGCAAAGAGCATACTGAAAACAATACTGACAATTTTTTCCAGGCATTAAAATTATGAGACTCCTTACCTATTCTTTCTTCTCTCATCACTACATGTATAAGATAGAAATTGAGCTGAAAAGAGGCATAATTTTCCTAGATTGAAAATTTCTATTAGAAATGAAAATGAATGAGATAGTTATTTTAAAATTAGAGCATTATAGTTATACATTGTAGTTGGGTTAATCTCAACCAACTCATACATGCATGGAAATTGAATTCAGTTCATGATCCTCCCTTCTTCCCCTCTTCCATTTTCCTTCAATTCTTCCTCCCTTTTCTCTTGCTTTTTCCTTTGTTCTACCTTTTTTTCACCTATTAATTTATATTTGATTGGTTTTTCATGTTCTTATTCTCCCCTCTTTCCTTTATTTTACTCTAGCTTTCACATAAGAGAGAAAACACTGAAGTTTTGAATTTCTGAGTTTTGCTTATTTCACTTAGCATGATATTCTCCATTTCCATTCATTTGCTGATAAATACCCTAATTTCATTCTTTTTTTTGACTGAGTAGAACTCCACTGTCTCTGTGTGTGTATACATATATATATATCACAATTGTTGTGTGTATATGTGTCCATATATATATTAAAATTTCTTAATCCACTCATCTTTTGATGGGCATCTGGGTTGATTCATGGAATCAACTACATTATGAATTTAGCTATTGTGAATTGTACCGCTACAAACATTGAAGTAGCTGTATTGGTGTAGTATGTTGCTTTTAGATCCTTTGGGAAACATAAGAGAAATAGAGAAACACTGGACGCGACATGGGGGAGACGGGGGGGCAGGAAAGGGGAATGGGTATAGTAAAGATGGTTGATTAAAAAAATACATATGTATACATATATATATATATATATATATATATACTGTTCATTGAAAGTGCATATAAAGATGTTTAATATGAAGAATGTAATCTGCTTATAATTTTGTGCAAAGTTAGAAAAATTATGATTGTAACAATTTTTTGTCTATTTGCCTCAACAAATGTTTTCAGTGAATAGTGTGTACAGCTTCTGAAAATTTGTTTTTTTTCTGTTATGTTTGATAGCATGTATTAAAATGCAAGTTTTGAGAAAAAAAATAAAATATTTAGATTTTTTAAAAATACAAAAAAAAAAAAAAGAAAATGTCAAGGGGAAGGATGGCTGAGTCATGTAGTGGTTCCATTCCTAGTTTTGAGGAATCTTCATACTTTGTTTCCAGAGTAGTTGTTCCAGTCTGCAGTCCCACCAACAATGTACAAGTGTTTCTCTTTCCCACAACCTTGCCAGCATTTATTGTTGTTTATATTTTTGGTTGTTTCCATTCTGATTAGAGTGAGAGGAAATCTTAGTGTAGTTTTGATTTACGTTTCTCTGATTGCTAGAGATTTTGAACATTTTTCATGTATTTTGGCCATTTGTGTTTTTTCTTTGAGTAAGTTTCTGTTTAGTTCTTTTGTCAATTTATTGATTGGATATATATATATATGAATATATATATATGGTGTTTTTTGAGTCTTTTTTATATTATGGACATTAATCCTTATTGGATGTATAGCTAGCCAAGATTTTCTCCTATTCTGTAGGCTCTCTCTTCATGCTCTTGTTTCTTTTGTTGTAGAGAAGCTTTTTAGTTTGATGCCATCCCACTTACTGATGCTTGCTTTTATTTCTTATGCTTTGGGGGTATTGTTAAGGAAGTTAGTGCCAGCATCTATATGATGGAATATTGGCCCTATGTTTTCTTCTAATAGTTGTAAAATTTCTGGTGTAATTCCTAAATATTCTGGTGTAATTCCTAAGTCTTTGATGCATTTTGATTTGAGTGTTGTGCAGGACAAGAGATTGGGATCTAGTTTCATTTTTCTACATGTAGCCATCCATTTTTTCTACCACTATTGGGTAAAAGTCCTATTTTTTCAACAAAATATATTTTGGCACCTTTGTCAAATATCAGATGACTATAGTTATGTGGTTTTATCTCTGTCTTCTATTCTCTTCCATTGGTCTTCATGTCAACTTTTTTTACTAATGCCATGCTGTTTTTGTTACTATAGCTCCACAGTATAAGTTCAGATCAGGCATATGATGCCTCCTGCTTTACTTTTCTTGCTTGGTATTATTTTGGTTAATCTCTGTCTCTTATTCTTCCAAATGAACTTAATATTTTTATTAAAAAATTCTCTGAAGAATGTCACTGGTATTTTGATTGGGATTGCATTAAATCTGTATATTGCTTTTGATAGTATGGCCATTTTGATAATATTGATTATGCATATCCAAGAATATGGCATCTCTTTCCATCTTCTAAGGTCTTCTTCAATTTCTTTCTTCAGTGTTCTATAATTTTCATCATAGAACACTTTTACTTCCTTGGTTAGATTAATTCCCAGATTTTTTTGTTTGTTTGATTGGGTTTTTTTTTGTTTGTTTTTGTTTTTGAGATTATTGCAAATGGGATGGTTTTCCTAATTTCTTCCTTGGCTGAATCTCTGTTGGAGTATAGGAAAGCAATTCATTATGGATGTTGATCTTATATCCTGCTACTTTGTTGAACTCATTTATAAACTCTAGAAGACTTCCAGTGAAGTTTTTTATTTTGGGGGGGATGTTTAGATATAGGATTATGTCATTGGCAAACAGAGATAGTTTGATGACTTCTTTTTCTGTTTGTATAAATTTTATTTCCTTTTCTTTCCTGATTAGTCTGGCTAATGCTTTGTGGACTATATTGAATTGGAGTAAGAAGAGTTGACACACACATCTTTTTCCTGATTTTAAAGGAAATGCTTTTGGCTTATCTCCATTTAGTATGTTTTTTGTCAAAATGGCCTTTACAATATTGAGGTAAATCTCTTTGATCTCTAGTTTCTTCAGTGTTTTAAGCATGAATGAGTGTTGGGTTTCTCACAGACCTTTTCTGCATTTATTGAAATGATCATGTAATTTGTAAAATAATTCTGCATATGTAGTGAATTATGTTTATTGATTTGTGTATGTTGAACCAATCTTGCATGCCTAGAATAAAACCTATTTGATCATGATGTATTATCTTTTTTATATGTTTTTGAATGTGGTTTGCTAATAATTTATATTAAAGAGTTTTCTATCTATGTGCATCAGGGATGTTGATCTGTAGTTTTATTTCCTCAGTGAATCTTTGTGTAGTTTTGGGATCAGGGTTATACTGGCCTCATAAAATGAATTTGCAGCAATTCCTTTCCTTTCAATTTCATGGAATAATTTGAGAAACACTGTTTTTAATTCTTCTGGTCTGGTTTGGTAGGACTCAACTGAGAATCCATGAGCTCCTGGGATTTGCTTTTGCTGAAAGCTTTTATTTGCTGTTTCAATTTTGTTAATTGATATTGGTATGTTTAGGTCTTCTATATCTTCCTCATTCAATTTGGGAAGATCATATGCATCTAGAAATTTTATCAATGTCTTCCAGATTTTCCGGTTTATTAGAGTATAAATTTTCAAAATAGGCTCTGATAATCCTCTGGATTTTAGAAGGGTCTGTAGTGATATCTCAATTTCATCTGTAATCTTGTTGATTTGGATCTTTTTGCTCTTTCTTTTAGTTAGATGGCTAAGGGTTTGTCAATCTTATTTATCTTTTCAAAGAACAAACTCTTTGTTGCATTGATTCTGTGTATTGTTTTCTTATTCTCAATTTCTTTGATTTCAGCTCTTATCCTAATTATTTCCTGTCTTCTACTATTGGGGGGGGTTAGTTTGTTCTTCTTTTTCTAAGGCCTTGAGGTGGAGCACAAGCTATTTGGGATCACTCTAATTTTTTTTAAATGTGAGCACTCAGTCTTTAAGTATCCTCTAAGAACAGCTCTCATACCATCCCAAAGATTTCAATATGTTGTATCTCTATTCTCATTTGTTTCTAAGAATGTTTTGATTTCTACTCTCATTTCTTCAGTTCATTCTTCATTTAAGAATACTATTTAATCTCTATGTGTTTATATGGTTTCTGTTAGTTTTCTTTCTGTTGACTTCTAGCCCTATTCCATTATGATCTGATAGTATACATGGGATTGTGTCATTTTTTTATTTGTTAAGAGTTGCTTTGTGGCCTAGAATATGATCTGTTTTGGAAAATATTCCATGCACAGCTGTGAAGAAGGTATATTTTGGGTGTGGAATATTCTATAGATGTCTGGTGGGTCCATTTGAATCATAGTGTTGTTTAAGATACAGGTATCTTTATTGATTTTTATATTTTCATGACCGGTCTATTGGTGATAAAGGTACATTCACATTACCCAGTATTATTGTGTTGGGTCAATGTGGGATTTAATGCCATGGAATATTTTTCCATTTAATTGGGTGTGCTGACATTTGGGGCATAAATGTATGCTATCATTATGTCTTCTTATTAGATTATTCCCTTAACTAGGATCTAGTGTTTGTCTTTGTCCTTCTGATTACTTTTTGCTTGAAATTTACATTGTCAGATATGAGAATATCTATCCAGGTTGTTTTCTTGGTCCATATGAATGAAATAGTTTTTGTCATACTTTTATCTTCAGCCTGTGGATGTCTTTACCTATGAGATGAGTCTCTTATAAATAGCATAGAGTAGGATCTTGATTTTGATCCATTCTGCTAATCTATGTCTCTGGGGAGTTGAGACCACTAACATTCAGCATTAGTATGACTATATTTTGGTGGTTTCCAGCTGTTTCATTCTTTTGCTATATTTTATCCTGTCTTGATTATCATTTTGTAGATTATTCTTCTATTGAATTTCCTCTGTTTGGTAGCTTTGGGAATTGGTTCTTAGTTCCTTTGAGTACAGTTTATCCTTGAGTGTTCTTTGTAGTGCTGGTTTAGTGATCATGAATTCTTTTAGTTTATTCTCTTTATGGAAAGTTTTTATTTCTCCTTCAAATTTGAAACTGAATTTTGTTGGGTGTACTAACCTTGGCTGCAGTTTTGTCTTTTAGGGTTTGTAATGTCATATTCTAGGACCTCCTTGATTTTAAGGTCCGAGCTGAGAAATCGGAAGTGAGCCTTATTGGTTTGCCTGTAAATATGATCTGATATTTGTCTCTTGTGACTTTCAGTATTCTTTCCTTATTTTTTATGTTAGGCATTTTGACTATGATATGTCTTGGTGAACTTCTCATTTGACTGTCTGGGGTCCTGTAAACATCCTGTATGTGGATGTCTATTTCATTTCTGATATGGGAAATATTGTATGTAAATATCTCATTGAAAAATTTCTTTATGCCTTTAGTTTGTACTTACATGGTCTCTTCTATTCCTATGATTCTGAGGTTTGGCCTTTTAATATTGCCCCAGAGTTCTTATATAGTTTGCTCATGTTCTATACTTTTTCTATAATGTTTACAATTTATTGCCTTCTGTGTACTCAAGATCAGATATCATGTCTTCAAGGTCTGAAGTTCTGTCTTCAAGGGCTGAGGATCTATTTTATATGCAATCTAGTCTGTTAGTGATGCCTTCAAGTGATTTTGTAATTTGAATGATTGTGTCTTTCATTTCTAAGAGTTCTTCTTGGTGTTTTTACATTATTTCCATTTCTTTATTAAAGTGGTCTTTCATTACTTGTAATTTCTCTCTTAATAATTTCTTCCTTATATCTTCTTTTAGTTCATTTAACATTTTAATAATCAGTTTTCTATAATCTTCCTCAGGCTTTTGTCTACCTCATTATCAGTGGGATTCTTTCTTGGGGATTATAGATTTGGGGGAAAGATTTGTTTGCTTGTTTTCTCTTGTTTTTAGAGGTGTTGGACTTGTGCATGAAAAATTCATTCAGAAGGATTGATAAAATTCACTCAGATGAATACATTTGAAAGGTAAAAAAATCTTAGTGAATTGGTCAATTGTGCTGTTCATAATAATTTGACTAATACAACTCAGTTAAACCCAAATCCTTATACTTTGTACTTCCATTAATACTACTGAAAATAAGGCAGTATATGATATTTATTTTACTCCCTTGCTTTACTAAAATATTTGAGGCATCTATGAACTAATACCATATATGGATTTGATATTGACTTTTAAAAATATATACACATTACTAACAAAAAGAAGTGTAATTTTAAATTAAATGTGATGATTCTAAGAACACTATGGAGGAATCAGGTAATTCATTGTGATAAATTTATTGGCATATAAAGTTGCAATTTTTTTTGACTCTCTGGACTGAGCCACATTGTAGCATCTCAAACTCTTAAATATGTATCTGTTTTCTCTCTTAAAAATGCCAACTTTGATATAAATATTCATCCCAAAATACAGAAATTGTCAAAACTTGATCAGAAAATAAACAATATTGGAATATTACCCAATGAATAAAATAAATGCTCATGAATATATACATATATAACAATAATAAAATAAATGAATAAATGGAGGAAAAGGGGCAAATTCAAAATAATACTCATAGATACTTTCCTCAGTTGGAAGTATATCCTAGTGAAAATGCTCCTTTAATGTGGACTGGACTTTGTGACTTTTAGCCAAAGGACAGAGTATGCAAAGAGAGGTAAAAGTAACAACACAGAACTTGATTGATAGCACCATAACTAAATGATCAAGGTCTACATCAGCAGTGTTGTCACGTGAATACATAAGAGCCTGGACTGTACCTCTTTGATAGTTTTCCTGAAGCATATAACCTCCATCCATTCATGAGAAAATGTGAGACAAACCAATGTTGTGACATTCTACAAAATGTTTGACCATTATTCCTTAAAATTTTCAAGATTATAAAAGCAATGGAAATATTAAGATGCTGTCACATATCAGAGAAGATGAAGAATATATGATTAAATATAATATGATATTCTGGATTTCAATTCTGATATTGGCAAAAAGGACATTAGTAGAAAAATTGATAAAATACAAAAGAAAAATAGATTCTTAGTATTAATCTCAGTGTTAATTGTTCTGTTTAGTACATGCAACATCATTGTGTAAGAAAATAGTAGCAAGTGAAAGTGGGTGAAGATCATCATGTAAACTGTCTGAATTATCTAAAATAAGTCTAAAATCATTCCAAAATAAAATGTTAATTAATATAAAAATCAATTCTATTTATAATAGCATTACAAACCATTAGATATTTATTAATGAATTTAACCAAACAGGTACAAAGCCTCTATCTTTGAAACTAAAATATTTGTTACAAAATCTAATGAATATCTAAGTGATTGGAGATGTATATCATTTTTATTGATTCGAAGAGTCAATGCTGCCATGTCAGTTCTTCCCAAACTGACCTGTAGATTCAAGACAAGACCAAACATAGGTATATGAATTTGTATGTAAAATCTAATGAGCTGATTGTAAAAATTAGATAGAGATATAAAGGGCTTAAAATATGTAAAGTAATTTTTCAAAAGAAGAACAAATTTGAATATCATATACTATTGATTTTGAGAACTTTATAGTAATCAAGAAGATATGATAAGATACAAGGTGCAACACATAGATCAATGGGATATAATGAAGTCAGAAATAGAGACTCATTACACTCATCTGATTTCCTAACATGGTGCTGAAATAACCCAATAAGAAAAGAAAATTACTTTCAACAAATGAGGCTGGGATAACTGGATATCCACATGGGAAAAAAATTGAATCTTATATAGAAAAGTTATTTCAAGATGAATCATAAGGGCTGTAGATATTGCTCAGTTGGTAGAGTGCTTGCCTTGCCTTGCGTGCACAAGGCCCTGGTCCTGGGTTCAATCTCCAGAACCACAAAAGAAAGACGGATCATAAATCTAAAGAAATCCACAAATCATTTAGAAGAAAATGTAGTATACATTTGTTTTAGAAGTAATAACATTTTTCTGGACAGGCCACATCAGGTAATATTCATAAGATAAAAATGGAAAAATTAGTCGTCATTAAAATAAAATATTTTTAATCAAAACATACCATCAAGAAACACATAAACAAGTTATACACACAGGGAGAAGGTATCTATAAAACATGAATATGATGACAGAGTGTTATGTTGTAAATGTGTGCATTTAGCACATAAATGATAAACATTGTGTAAAAGTTAATCTTAGCTGTTGACTTGACTGAATTGACAGACTCATAAAATTGATAAAGCACCCTGTTATTTGTGTCTGGGAGCATGTTTCTTGAGATGGTTGGCAAGTGGAACAGTAAACTGAAGGGAAAAAAACTGACCTGAATATGAGTGGCATGAGACAATTGGCTGTGGGTCTGGATGGACAAAAGGTAGAAGATGAAAAGAACTTGCTGGTGTGTGAAATCTTGATTTACCTTGGGTAGGTACATTTTTCTTGCTTCTGCTATTTCCTATAGATGTCAGATACCAGTGTCATAAGATTTTGAACCTAGTCTCACACCAGCATCTCTCTAGGGAGTTTCCAGGCCTTTCCCCTCAGACTTGTGTTAGATCATGCAGACTTCCAGCTTCTTAAACTGAGCAGCTACTAGTTGCTCATCTGTCCAGATTGCAGACATGCTAGGATTATATAGCTTCTGATCATGTTAGTCAATCTAATAAATCACCTTTCATAATTATATATAAATTGCATTGGTTTTGTAGCTCTAAAGAACCCTAATACACATCACAATTTTTAGGCCTAATATTTTATATTAGCAAAAAATTTGTATAGACATTTTACAAAGAAGATATGATAGTACATGAAAAAGTGCTCAATCTCAATAATATCTAGAGTATGAAAACTAAAACTACATTGAGATAAAATTACATTAGATGCAAATGGCTAAAATTTAAAAAATTATTAACACTGCATATTGGGATGTCTATGGGAAATGGCAGCAGTAAGAAAAAATGCCAATGTGTTAATGAATGTCAAACATACATTATACTGTACTAGGAAGAATTTGGGGTGCTGAAATGACCAATAATGTAGGTTGTGTAGGTCATTGTAGTCATTGATTTTTATGAATTAATAATAAACCAGTCTCACCTTTAGACAGTGTTTTTAATTCTTTATGAATTGCTGGATCTACCTATTTATTTACTCATTTATTAAGTATACATGGCAGCAGAATGCATTTTGATTTATTGTACACAAAAGGAGCACAGTATTTCATTTCTCTGGTTGTACATGATGTAGAGTCGCACCATATGTACAGTCATACATGTACCTAGGGTAATGATGTTCATCTCATTACACCATCTTTCCTGCCCCTATGTCCCCTCCCTTCCCCTCCCTCCTCTTTGGCCAAATTTCCTCCATTCTTCCCATGCCTCCACCCACATTATGGATTAGCATCCACTAATCAGAGAAAACATTCGATCTATGGGTTTTTTTGGGATTGGCTTACTTCACTTAGCATGATATCCTCCAACTCCATCCATTTACCTACAAATGCCATAATTTTATTCTCTTTTAATGCTGAGTAATATTGCATTGTGTATATATACCACAGCTTTTTTATTCATTCATCTATCGAGGGGCATCTAGGTTGGTTTCACAGTTTAGGTGTTATGAATTGAGCTGCAATAAACATGGAAGTGGCTGCTTCACTGTGGTATGCTATTTTAAGTCCTTTGGGTATAGGCCAAGGAATGGGATAGCTGGGTCAAATGGTGGTTCCATTCCAAGTTTTCTACGGAATCTCCGTATGCTTTCCAGATTAGTTGCACTAATTTGAAGTTCCACCAGCAATGTATGAGTGTGCCTTTTCCCCCACATCCTCACCAACACTTGTTTGTATTCTTGATACCTGTCATTCTGACTGGCTAAGCTTTCCCTATTGATAACAGCAGCAAAATGCTAAGTTGCATTCTAGGAAATGGCCAGGAAATGTAAACTAGGGATAATGCATTGCTATATAAATTTTACACAGTGCAGCATTAATTGAAAAAGAGCTAAATAATCCACATAGGAAAATTATGTATAGAATAGACAATGTATATATTTTAAAGTATAAATTTTTCCTGTTTTTCTAATTTTCTCTCCATCTGCTCATCTTTCCTTCTCATATAGAGCCATTAAATAAATTTCAGATAAAATTTACTGTCTTCATATATTGTTCTTATATTACTTATAAAATACAAAGATCTCATGTTACTGTGTCCAAAATTAAATGATTGTTATCCGAATTATGAATAAGCACTTCTTTAAGATATTTCCATACTCAATACCTACAGAACTTTGTTACTGGTTATTAACTGAGATGTGTACTAAATACAACAAATTCATGTTATGAGGGATAAGAATTTTAAAGTTGTTATAATTTTATTAATAAGACATTATAAGTATTATTATATTACATTATTAAAAAACAAATAATCATAATTTCAAACTAATTCTAGGAGATGATTAACATGTTGTTCAGATTAACTTTCCTTTTGTTTCCTCTATTAATAACTGTTGAAGCAGTTATTCTGAAAAAATTTTCTGTTCTAAAAGTTATATTTTGAAAGTGTCTCATTTAAACTATCAATAAAATAGGTTGGAATCTGGATCTTGAGTAGGATGACATTTTAAAGTGAATATTGTTCCCTTTCCATTGTCTAGTCTTAAAAAGTGAGTCAATGCATTTAGTACAGACTCAGAAAGGGAGGAGATTGAGTTCTAACTTCTTGAGGGAAGATTGTATATACAAATGATTTTGAATTGTTTTTTTAAAAAATTGTCTAAAAGAAGAGAGGTTTAGAAAGGAAACTGTGACATATTCTACTATAAAATGTATGCAAAAGAAGAATCAAAAGTTCATTGATTTTGGCAAAATGAAAGTCAGTTAACTGAGAATAACAGTTTTAATTTAATTATGAAAATGAGATCCAGATGAGTGGGAACAAAAGAGTAAATAAGTGAGGAGGAATTAAAGACTGTATGTGGACACTTCTTTAGAGATACTTAGGTAGGTGGAACAAGAAGAGATGACTGTAGCCCAGGATGCATGTGACACTGACAATCACAATCTGTTTTTGTGTACATTGTATTCTGGGAACATAATTCTCAATTTTAATCCAGATTTTTAGCAACTTTAGTCATAGGAAAAAACAACTATAATTCTGTACCATTGGTCTACATGTCTAGTTTAGTGCCAGTACCATGCCATTTTTGTTACTATAGCTTTGTAGTATAGTTTAAGATCTGATATTGCGATGCCCCCTGCTTCACTCTTCTTGTTAAGGATTGATTTGGCTGTTCTGGGTCTTTTATTCTTCCAAATTAATTTCATGATTGCCTTTTCTATTTCTATAAGGAATGACGTGGGGATTTTAATTGGGATTGCATTGAATCTATATAGCACTTTGGGTAGTATGGCCATTTTGACAATATTCATTCTGCCTATGCAAGAGCATGGGAGATTTATTCCATCTTCTAAGGTCTTCTTCAATCTCTTTTTTCAGTGTCTCGTAGTTTGCATTGTAGAGGTCTTTCACCTCTAATGTTAAATTGATTCCCAAATATTTTTTTTTTTTGAGGCTATTGTGAATGGGATAGTTTTCCTAATTTCTCTTTCAGAGGGTTTATCACTGATGTATAGAAATGCAGTTGGTTTATGGGTGTTGATTTTATATCCTCCCACTTTGCTGAATTCATTTATTAATTCTAGGAGACTTCTGGTAGAATTTTTTGGATCTTCTAAGTACAGAATCATGTCACTTGCGAAAAATGAGAGTTTGAATTCTTCTTTTCCTATTTGTATCCCTTTACTTTCTTTCATCTGTCTAATTGCTCTGGCTTGTGTTTCAAGGACTATGTTGAATAGCAGTGGTGAAAGAAGGCATACATTGGAGAAAAGATAGCCTCTTCAACAAATGGTGCTGGGAAAACTGAAAATCCATATGTAGTAAAATGAAACTAAACTCCTATCTCTCACCATGCACAAAATTCAACTCAAAGTGGTAAAGGACCTAGGAATTAGATCAGAAGCCCTAAGCTTAATAGAAGAAAAAATAGGCTCAAATCTTCATCATGTCAGATTAGGACCTTACTTCCTTAACAAGACTCCTATAGCGCAAGAAGTAAAATAAAGAATCAATAAATGGGATGGATTCAAATGAAAAAACTTCTTCTCAGCAAAAGAAACAATCAATGAAGTGAACAGACAGCCTATATTCTGGGAGCAAATTTTTGCCACACACACATCAGATAGAGCACAAATCTTCAGGATATATAAAGACCTCAAAAAACTTAACAACAAAAAAACCAAACAACCCAATCAGTAAATGGGCCAAGGAGCTGAACAGAAACTTCTCAGAAGAAGATATACAATCCATCAACAGACTTATAAAAAATGTTCAACATCTCTAGCAATTAGAGCAATGCAAATCAAAACTACTTGAGGATTTCATCTCATGCCAGTCAGAATGGCAGTTATCAAGAATACAAACAACAATAAGTGTGGTGAGGTTGTGAGGGAAAAGGCACACTCATACATTGCTGGTGGGACTGCAAATTGGTATAACCAATCTGGAAAGCAGTATGGAGATTACTTAGAAAACTTGGAATGGAAATACCATTTGACCCAGCTATCTCACCTTTGGTCTATACCCAAAAGACTTAAAAATAACATACTACAGTGACACAGCCACTTCAATGTTTATAGCAGCTCAATTTACAATAGCTAAACTGTGGAATCAACCTAGATGCCCTTTGATAGAAGAATGGATAAAGAAACTGTGTTATATATACACAGTGGAATATTACTCAGCAATAAAGGAGAATAGAATTATGGCATTTACAGGTAAATGGATGGAGTTGGAGAATATCATGCTAAGTGAATTAAGTCAATCCCAGAAAACCAAATGCCAGATGTTCTCTCTGATTAATGGATGCTGACCCATAATGTGGGTGAGGATGCAGGAAGAATGGAGGAATTTTTGTCACAGGAGTGGGAAGGGGGGGAGCATAGAGACAGTAAAGATGGTGGATAAGATGGACATCATAGCCCTAGCTTCATGTATGACTGCATATATGTTGTGATTCTACATCACATACAACCAGAGAAATGAAAAGTTGTGCTCCATCTGTGTAGAATGAATCAAAATGCATTCTGCTATCATGTATACCTAAGCAAAATAAATAAATTAATTAATTAAGAAAATACAACTTTCAGAATCCTCAACTTGATTAAATTGAAATAAAAAATTTCATATATTAAAATCAAAAGTTGATATCATGAATTTTCTTTTTAATCATCTGCATGCAAAAGATTTCTGTAAAATAAGAAGCAGATCCAAATGAAAAGGATTCTTTACTGCTGGAATATAATTTGCAGCTAACCTGCCCATAATTTTTCTGATAGTTTATGTCAAATCTAAATAGATGATTTGGCCTTTCTTCAACTACTACTATTGAGCATTTAATAAATTTTGTTTTCACAATTGCAGGAGGCCTTGCAACCATCCATGATCATTGTATTCTCACAGGTTAGTGTGTTTTTCAGTTCTTCACAGTTATCATAGGAATCTTCATATTCACACCCATTGGCTGAAATAGAAATTAGACACCTTATTATCACTTTTTTCCATAGCATCAACACAGACAGTAAATTCAACATGAATTGGGAGAAGGGAACTGAGCTACCAAGTTGATCTCATTACACTATAATGATTGTCCCAATCTTGAGAAGAACAAACTTTGCTTTGTTTTAAATTTGAGCTTTGAAAAATGTTTCTAAGATGAATCAATCTATTTTTCTGACTTAAATATGTGCAGTAGGAAATGCTCAAATGGTCAAATTATATTGTTATATTGTATGAATGTGTGAATATGCAACAAATCTTATCATTATGTCCAACTATAATGCACCAGTAGAAAATGTGTAAAAACAAAATATATTTCAAACAAAAAGATCAGAATAAAATTAACATAAGTGAATCTTTCTAGAACTGCATTATCCAAAGTGATAGACACTGGATATATGCCTGTTTAATCTTCCATTTAATTAAAAGTAGTATTTCAGAACCACGGCAACACTAGTTTTATCCCACGTACTCAAAAGCCACTGAAATGTAAAAAGGGGCTAACTTTAGCACAGTGAAAACACTGAATATTTTCATTATTGTAGAAATTATATCGGACAGAGTTGTCCTAGACTCTAATGTCACTAGTCTTTCTTACAGGAGTAATTTTATTGGAAGATAAAGATATAGATTATCAGACATTTCTATTTGGACATCCCTCAGTGGCCAACAGTTAAACAAATCTCAAATTAAATTCATCATCTTATATACAAGCTATACATTGTGTTGATATCCAGGAGTTCACAACTTTCCATTGACCCAGTTTCAGAGAAATGGCACTACTAACTACTGAATAATTCAAAACAGGAACTAGGAAATAACGGGATCTTGTTTCTTTCTACTTTTTGTTTTAGTTTTTGGGAAGAGGGTCCATACTGGTCTCAAATTAATGCATTCAAATGACCCTTCTGATTTAGCCTCCCAAGCAAATGGGACCACAGCATGCACCAGCATAGGCAGCATTTGCTTTACTTTTTATCAGCATTCAACAAGCACAGCCAACAATAACTAACTATTCTACTTTCTTCTTTTCTCTCTCTCTCAACCTCTGTCTCTCTCCTTCCCTCCCAACCTCCCTCCCTGTTATAATTGTGTACTACTTTTCATTCCTTTGGCAGTAATTCAGTAAAGATTTACATTTGTTTTTGAGTCCATATTTATCAACAGTATCATAGCTAGCTTTTTGTCTAATTATTTCTTCATACTACTTCCAAGAACTTTTTATAAAACACAGTCCTGATCATACCACTTCCATGTAAGATCTTTGTTAGATACTCATTACTAATAGATAGATTCAAACCTCCTTAGCAGAGCTATGAACACTTGGATTTTATTTCCTTTAGTTAATTTATAGTTTTGATTATATCAAAATGTTGAAGAATAGTTTTACAATTCATTCTGAAAGGATTGAGATAATTCACTAGATGAATGTATTTGAAAGGTAAAAATCTCAGTGAATTGGTCAATTGCATTGTTCATAATAATTTTACTAACACAACTTGGTTAAACCCAAATCCTTACTCTTTGTACTTCCATTAATAATACTGAAAATAAGGTAATATATGATATTTATTTTGCTGTCTCTTTGCTAAAAAATTTGAACTAATACCATATATGAATTTGATTTTAACTTTTAAAAACATACACACATTACTAATGAGAAGAGGTGTAATTTTAAATTATATGTGATGATTCTAAGAACATTATGAAAGAATTAGGTAATTATGATAAATTTATTGGCATATAAAAATTTCTATTTTTGTTTTGCCTCTCTGGACTGAGCCATATTGTAGCATATCAAACCCTTAAATATGTATCTTTTCCTCTTTTTAAAATGCCAATTTTGGTATAATGACATTGACATTAGACTTTTCCCTTTTCTTTTTCTTTGTTGGTGCTGGAGATTGAACCCAGGGTTGCAACTGAGCTACATTCTCATTCTTTTTCTTTATTCTTTTTTATTTTGAAACAGGGCCTCATGAAGTTGCTTAGGTCCTTAAACTTGTGATCCTCCTGCCTCAGCCTCCTGAGTTGCTGGGATTGCAGTCCTCTGTTTCTGGCTAATGACATTAATCTTGATGACAAGGATGAATTATTGCCATGGAAATATTTTCATAGATTCCAATATACAACAGGGTAAGTATAGTCATACATACACATCAGTTATGGATAATTATTTAGATTATATATGATAACAGGATTTTCACTGCAAATAATACATAGATACTAAACAGTTTAAAATTTGTACTTAAAAACACTCTCATGTAATTGGTTTACATGAAGATATCACTTAAATTGATTATATTCAGATTTCTAAATTCTTTAAAAATAAAATGCCAAGTTCTTTTACCATACTAACAAGTTAATCACTTTGAACTTACTGCATAGTCCATCCTCACAATCATCAGGGCAACTGCCACATGGTTCTCCTATGTCATAAGGTGTATACATTCTTTTAAGATTATTACCACTGCAATTTTAAATGAAAAATGTCATTTTAAATTTTTTTTTAGTTTGCACTCAGATTAATGTCCATCACCAAATATATATAGATATTTATTAAATGTTTTAATTATGTTAAATAACCAATACAAACTACCATTACCTCAGTGTGTTCAGATAATAATGCAAAGTAAAGGAATAACTCACCATTTCACTCATCTCCTTGACAATAATCTCAGAACCTGACACACTGAAATAGAATAACTAGAGTATAAATTGTTGAGAGCGTATTTCAGTGTGGAGACACTCTCTTCATTTCCCAACAAACATGGTTGAATTGTTAAGATGAAGTACCACAAGGTACTAGGGATAAAACATTCCATAGAAAGAAAATTCTGGAGTTCAAAGGGGTACAGAATGAAAAATACTACTTAAATGCATTTTGTAATTAAAACTGGAACAGTGTCATAATTTCTGTAATATGAACCAGGGTAAGTAAAACTTCAATGTATTTTTTGGGTTCCAGATGGGGTTGTTGATTTTCAAATAGTTTTTGGTATATAATTGTGAAAAGGAATTGGGTTTAGGAAGGTTTGGGAATGTCTGCAGGTAGCATGTGTGTGATGTGGAATTTTTATGTTTCTCAAAAATGAGAATGTTAGAGAAAGATTAAGGGTGATGGGCTATGGTTGTGGCTCAGTGGTGGAATGCTTGCCTAGCATGAGTGAGGCACTCAATTTGATTCTCAACACTGCATATAAATAAATAAATAAATACATAAATTAATTAATTAATCCACAACTAAAATATATATATTAAAAATTCATCATATTAAAAAATTAAGGATGACAATCTCTCTCTTACAGTGGCTATCCTGTAGCTCATTATGAATTTTATCCTCTTGGTCATTTATATGTGAAAATGCATTTCACATTGGATTTTCATTTTCACATGCATTTAATTTTCTCTAGTCCATCAAGAGGGCAAGGGCTGAGGCAATGCAGCTCTCTCAGCTTATGAACACAAAGTATAGGTACATGAATGTGAGCACTTGTGAAAATTGTGAAATCAACATAAGAATTCAGGAAGCTCTCCCCCTTGCCTTCATTCATTATTCACTAACTCTTATTTCAAGTGTCAGGCTCCCAAAGTTTCCTTTTGGCCAGGACATTTGGATGTATTCTTCTAGGATCTTTCAATACTCTCAACCTAACACCAATAGGACACTACTGAATAGTGTCTTTTAAAATTGGAGCACCATATCACCTGAGTTATCTAGAACTTCAGAATGAATCATGTACGGAACTTGGTTGATGACAGACTCTGCCTCCAGTGTAAGAAAAAAAAATTCATGTATTAAAAAGAAAATAAAGCTAGCTGGGCACGGTGGCGCAAGCCTGTAATCCCAGCACTTAGGGAGGATGAGACAGGAGAATCACAAGTTCAAAGCCAGTCTCAGTAACAACGAGGCGCTAAGCAACTCAGTGAGACCCTGTCTCTACATAAAACACAAAATAGGGCTGGGGATGTGGCTCAGTGGTCGAGTGCCCCTGAGTTCAATCTCCAGTACCAAAAAAAAAGAAAGAAAGAAATTAAAGCTAACAGATAGATTGTGGATGTATCTTCATTATATTCACAGGATTGTTTTTTTATTTTTGGAGCATTCAAACATATTTCTCTAGGAAACGATTGGTTTCTGGCTACAAATTAAGATCATAATAGATTGCTCTGACAATCGTTTTTGTCATAAATTCCGAGAAGCAAAGGCTTAAGGTATTATCTTTTCCTGAAAATTTAAAAAATATTAAGACTCTCTTAAAAAGCTTTTAAAGCCCAAGAATTGATCATTTCTTAATGAAATAAAGCAAAGATTTTATATAAACAGGAGTAACAACATTGAGCAGAATCACTAAATGAGTGACTGGAATCACTAAATCAATGAAATACAGCATTCTCTGTTTGTTCTCACTTTTACCCCTGATCTGACATCAAGCTTTCACTTTCTAGTGTGTGAACTTAGCAAGATATGATAGTACAAATTTAAAAAAACCGTACATCACTCACAACTACATGTGTACTTACAATGTCACAATAAGTCTGGGTAACGGCATCAGAGAAGGAAACCAAATCATTGTAGGCATTAGGACCCAGCTTCAGCAATCTAGGAACTGGGAATTTGGTCTTTCTGAGAATTGGGTTAAGTATGTCTCAACTTTAGAAAGTCTTCTAAAATTCATCTCCTTCCCCTTTTCTCAAGTAACTTTTTAGCTCATTATTATTTTATAATTGAAACATTAATTTAAATTTGGTATTATTTGGTATTATTGGCAATCAATTCTAAAATGTATACTTACGCAGGACAATACTGGCAAACCAGGAAATATTTTAAATTTTCATTAGTACAGAAGGCAACTCCACATCCAATAAGTAAAGATGAGTACCAAACCACCTATGTACCAGTAAGTGAAAATATGAGTACATTAGAGAAGAAGGAAATACAAAATAGGAGAAACTACAAACTGGAAAAGAATGCTCCTTTTTTTTCCATATGCCTTATGAGTATATTTAATTTCTGGAATCAAACTAAAGCACTTTAAAATTGTCACATTTCCATGTACATTCACTCTCTTTTATTCATTAAACTAATATTAAAAAATACAGAGATTTTTTTATTTTTACCAGAAGCCTATGGGCTATTGAAAAATGATAGCTCAGATACCCAACAAAAGTCTAGACAATTCTATGTCTATTTAAGTCCTTCCCCCAAGTTTAATATCAGAGTCAGTCAACTTTAGAGAGTCTTTGCTTTTATGGTCCATACAGCGGAGGATGTTCCAGATCTTTTCTTACCTGAGTATAATGTCCAATCATTGCAGAGGGTGTCTTTTTCCCTACACTATGGATAAAATCCTGGTACTCATCATACCAGGCTTGGATTGCTTCTGACCATGAAGCAGAATAGTTTGACATAAAGAGATTTTCACCACAGCTCATATCTAAAAAAGAACAAATCTTTCATGAGGGAAGTAATAAAGCATACAATGCACATATAGAAGCTCTCACACACACAGACACGGAGTCCATATGCTTGAAATATGGTGCCCAAAGTCACTGACTGCTGGATGACACATAAGGAGGGGGCCTAAAGTCCTTAGCAGGTATGGCTGAATGTTTGCCAGACATGCTCAACACATGTATGCTGGCCCCACATGCAAAGCTTGGGGCAAATGGAGAATTCTTTCTTTACTATCTGCTCTCCCTGGACTCATTTATACAGTGAATTCTGCAAGGTAATTTGCCTCTTGTGGTTTCAGATTTCTATGGTAATCATACTGAAAGCAGACACCAACTCCTGCAATTTCTCTCCTGTTCTAGCCCACACTCACTAGAGATTTTCATATATAAAAATGTGAATAAATGTTAAGGATCATTATTTTGTGTACATTTTGAAAGAAATCTTACAGACAGTCTTTCAGTACCCCAAGAATGAAGCAAAGGATATTAGAAAGGACAGTCTTTTCAAAGTTGCTTGGGTGTATTTCCTTTAATCAGCCAATCAGAATATCATAGGCTAAACTCTCCTCCTAGAATTAGGAAAAAAGTGCTTTGCTGGCCTCAAATATCTCAATATTTTTAAGTTCTGCAAAGATTTAAATCTGGATGTTGAAATGTATCTGCATGCTGCTTAAAGAGAATGTAAATCACTCTTAGATAGCTTCTTTTTAAAAAAATCAGTTTATTTAAATGCATTTCAAGTCATAGTGCATATATAGAGCTCAATGTTTCCATTTCTTTGGTTGCAAACCAGATAGAGTCACACCATTTGTTTCTTCATACATGCACCTAGGGTAGTGATGATCATCTCATTTAACCATCTTTACTATACCCCTTCCCTTTTCCCTTCTTCCTCCTCCCCCCTGCCCCAGCTTCTTTAAAAGGGATGGAAAGATTTTTACAGAAGACTGGGATCTTTAAGGCCAATTCTTTCAATCTTGTAGTGAATACAGTCATGCTTCTTCATGATTTTATAATTGTATTATCAGTAATACAAGTAGCAATGAGATTCTGCCTTAAAATTTATAAGATATCTACTTTCCAGTTAAGCATAATTTATCTGTCATTTTCAATATTTAAAAAAATACTCTCATAGTTCATTTATGTGATATTTTATGCAATTATTTTATGTACCTTAATGTAAAAGTCATGTCTTTTAGTTTATTAGTCTTATAAAACATGCTTGGTGGGCACCCAGAATATAAACTTTTTTGTCATAAGGAAATAAGTATAAATACTCTATTAATTTTTTTCTAGTAAAACAAACAATTTGGTCAAATTTAATATATTTTATAAACTCAGCAATAGTTATTAAGACACAAAGAGGCTATATTTTTCATTAAAGGAGTGCTGAGTTAGAATTCAGAAATTCTAATTTCAGGTTTCTTACATATGACACTAGTTACTAATCATTTCACACCAAAGATTTGGTATTTTTATTCAAGTGAATAAACATGATCCACACTTGCTTTACCCCTGAGCTGGTTTATAGGTTCAAAGATGATACTGTGTGAGTGTTTATGACATAAAAACAATTACTACAAGGCAGTACCTCTCAGTGTTTTCTCACTATAGGGATAAAAGGCAGCAGTAGAAGTTGTATTTATTTTTTTAAACTTTTCTTAACAAAACATCATAAAATAGTTTCTCATTATCTTACTTGTCCATTTGTAAAAAAAAAATATTTATTAATGTACATACTGATGTTTCGGTTCTCTGGGGCACTGTGATCATATTGGCAGTTGTTGGCCCACTGTTGGGCATTGGCTGCAGCTTCATCGCTCCATTTCTAAAAGAAGGAAAGAAAAGATGTGTGCTCAATGGCTCCAAACTCAGAGGTGCGTAATCTTTGCAGTCAAATGGATAGGTTGATTTTTCATCATTACACAATTTCCATAGAGAAATCTGCCAATTTTTTCATCAGAAAAAAATTTTATATGCTGTTTTTTTGCTCTAAAGCAATATATATATATATATATATATATATATATATATATATATATATATATATATTATGTCTAAGTAACTGAACATTCTAAGACAGGTATTGGTTTATGTATGATGGCACAGCAGGCAAACCCAAGTCAAGTTACCCATGTTAAATACTGAGTATTTTTTCCAGTAGAAATGAGTTGGTGTATTTATCCTAATTTCTTCCATTGTCTTTGTCATTTTTTTCCTTATTGATTAATTTAGGGAGACATGTGGCATTTGATGTTGAGGGCAGAAAAGTAGAGTGATCTATCCTAAAAGGAATATTCTTGATCCTCCTACATTAAGAGTTAGAGGAGAGGGAGCAGAAGGACAGTGGCCTTTCATTGGATGCCTAAGGATTTGATTTCATTTATTTTACTATAACTTAAATTCCTCCAAAAATCTGACAAGTTATTTAATCATTATAAAGGGAGATGAAGAAATTCTGCCCTGAACATAATACAATTCAAATGAAATGGCAAAGGAAAGGTAGCACTTCCTAAGCCACAATGTCATGAGATGTCACCTGTCGGTTGCCTGCTATTACACAACTCAGAATGTCTCAAGCTACCTTCCTTAAATTACTAACTCTTACCATCTTTAGCATGTTGCTGGCAGTGGGAGAGACTGCTTTTCTTAGTTCATTGTGCTTATCTGTAATCTCATTTTGAACTTCCTTTTGAGTGGTTAACAAAGCATCTAAATCTTCATTCTAAAGGGAAACAAAATTAGAATTATTTTGAGCATATTTGAAAATTACATGCAATAATTAATAAGTCTTCAATCTTTTAGAGAGTAACAATCATTTTTAAAAGTGTTTAGTTCAAGCCAATGTTAGTGGTTAAGCATTGTCAATGAAACTGAGCCAAAGCTATGATTTTTAAATGGAAAAAAAGACAATTGAAGTTTTGAGAATGGGGATGTAATACATGGCATGACAAATTAAAAAATTCTCTAAGGCCACAAATGCCAGTTTGGGTTTTAAGAAAAACTTTCCTCTTCTCTTGCTATATAAGTGATAGCATTTTGTAATGACAAAGTACACGGTAGAAACTATTAAGACATTAACATTCAATTAGGCTGAAGCAAGGAAATGCAAAGTAGACTTAGGAGGAACATATGCCTGACAGTGTGTCTGGAGAAGAAGTATTTAGACACAGATCAAGTGCACGAGTAGTGCTTAATATGTAGTAAAAGAACTTTATGTATTATGTAGCAAATTTTGTAGGATCACTCAAAAGATGGTTTTATCATATTAAAAAATTACAAGGCAATTTGGAGGGAATGAAGTCATTCAATTAATGGACTATAGCTGACTTTATCTTTTTTATTACCAGAAATGCAATTGAGAAGATATTAATTACCATGATGATATTTGAGTTAATTTTTTTATATATGTGTGGATCTGGAGAGTGGAATAGAGTTGTGTGAATTGTTCGCACAAAAGATAAAAGAAATTTGCTGATCCAAATTTGCACAATAACATGCTGTTTTATAGGTATGAGCAAAAATTTCATGTATAAGTCTAAAGTAGCAGGAATTCTTTAGATTTCATATTATTCCTTGGGGTCCCTTATCCTTCATCCCTCTATACTGAGTACCATCATCTCCAAATTCTGTACTCACAGATGTAATCACATTTTATTGGTATTATCTAATATATGTCTATACCTCCCTCCTGCTTTTATGTTCCTAAGAACAGGGCCCATTGCCCTTGTGATGATTTGTATGCATAGATCTCAGCACAGTTGCTGACTCAAGATAGAAAGAATGCCCATGTCCAATAGCAGTAGTTTAACAACTCCACAATTAAATTCATTAATTTGACAATTGAATGCAAAGTGGCCAATTTCTGTGTTTTATCAAAGTGGAAGGTAACTACACCCTTAGATATTTCCTTTTGACCTTAAAAACCTGATTGATGTAGTTTCATTTTAAAACACAAAAATTTTGGTTTCTGAGAAAGAAGTAATGACTTTTTACTTCTCACACCATTTTGCTTTGTAGATAAAAATTCTACTGATGAAGATATCTATTTGGTTTTCTATTTAAATATGAATAAAGCTTTTATTACTCGACTAGAAATATTAAAAGTACATGGTATAAAATGGAAAAATAGTATCTAATTTAAAAGTTTTAGATTTGATAGGCAATATGGCATAAATAAATCATTATAATACCACATAGCAAAAACGACAGGAGGAATTCTGTGAGATATTGAAGAAGGCAGGATCAATACTATGTGTTCGAGATCTAAAAAGAGTATACAAAAGATGTCTCTAGATCTCTCTGGCATTCTCTTTTTTAAAACTTTACAAGTGATGAACAGGAAACAGACCAGAGAGGTAACAGGTCATTGGAAAAGTCATACAGTATAATCTTTATAGGAAATAAATTGCAAAAATAGCAAATTACTTGCATGAAGCCCTCAATAATGAGAAAAAGTCTCCAGGCTGATAACTTGATTATGATAACACAATTACTATATTACTGTGGGTCAAATGAGGTTTGAACTGAGTTGCAGTCCTAGGGAATCCTACCTGGACATGTGGGCCAGAAGCCAAGAGCTGGGTGAGAACAAACAGCAAAGGCAAAATTTAACATCTAGGGATTTTCTGGTGAGGAAATTAAACATATTTAATGGGCAAAACAGTCCATCAAAAATGATGACGATTGGCCCTGTTCCTCGAGTCATTTAGAAAAGTAGCATATTATAAATAAAGTATTTGGTTCCTAATCATATATGTTATAGGAGTAGAGGAAAAAGTCCACCTAATACCTATAGTGTTTTTTTTTAAACTGAAGAAAAACAAGTATAATTGTTCTGACACATTATCAAACTTAGATATAGTAATGTATCTAATGAAGTCATGCTGATTTGAGATTATATACGTATATTATTCATTTTCTATGGGGTCACATTGAATTGGATTAAACACTTCTTGGATTAGGAGGAATTTATTAGTTTAAACACAGAGACATGCGTTGTCCTGCTAGACACAGAGTTCACATGAAACTTTATTTTTTTGCTCATCAATTTAAAAAGAAAGAAAATAGGTGAAATTAACAATAATAGACATTACTTAGTTAACATATCCAATATTCAATTTCATTTTCATAAGTACTAAACATATTTGTCTCTTTCTTTGCAGTTTGAATTTTGCTGTATATTTAAATTTATGCCCATATTGATTCAGAGGAAATGTATATCCAGTGCTCCATACACACTCATGTAGCTTGGGGTCCCCCCGCTGATCACCACAGCTCTAAGGTGTGTCAATTACCTTGAGCTACCAGTGAGCACTTTGCCATATGTTAGACCCTCTAGCGCTGTTCACTTTTGGAGATGGATCCAGGAGCTGGCGATCCCTCCTAGTTGCCTGAATTGTTCTGAAAGGGTAAGCCACCTTAGCCATACCTCATTCCCATGTGCAGGAAAAGTTGAATGCAGCACAGCAACCAGGAACAGCAGCACTGAGAATGATGCCATCACTGGGAGAAGAGAACACAGGGAACAAAGACCTGCATTAAGGTACTCAAAATATGGACCTCAGAGTAACATAGAAGCAGGCAGTAATGATCTGCACTAAGATTGATCAGTAGGGAAACAAGATGGGATTCGCTCCATGCAGCAGCAGAATGATAGTGGATTGTACTGCAGAAACTCATCTCCAGTAGGACCCGAAAGAACAAGGTAAGTACTGAACTGAAGCCCCTCAAGCACACCTATTTATGCTAATGACATATACCCCTCAGTCCCTGGTGCCACACTGACCTGTGAAGCTACTGCCTTTAGACTCCAGGAATGGCTTCTTCAAGTTGACCATTGAGAACTAGTAATAGCTCCCAACTATTCCTGTTAAAGGTGTACTACTGCTATGAGCCCTTGCTGGTGACCTGCCATCACCTTTGTAAGTTGATATATATTATTTTTCCATTAGGAGTTAGAATGTGCCATTTCCTAACACTTGAATGAAAGGAGATTCAGCTGCAGAAGCTTGTCTCCAGAGTGGGGTCAGAAAGAACAAGAACAAATTGAAGCTTTCGAAACACATCTATAAATATGAAGGACACATATTCTTTTGTTCCCTAGTGCCACTCTTTCATCTATGCAGCTACTCTCGAAGGAAATTTAAGGTTTTATGTACCATTAAAATTTCAGTAATAGCAATATGAAACTTTGTTTATTTTGTAGTTTTAAGAGTAGGAGAGTTAGGAGAATAAGTTGATAATTTTGAAGACAACAAAGGAAGAAAAAATTAAGTTATTTTGTGTGAAGCCAACACATTAAGATTAATATCACAAGAAGGTGTCAGAGATACCTGAGCCCATAATGATGAAGCATAAGTGTTTGTATCTGGTAGAGTAATAAAGGAAAGAATTAAGTTTTAAGAATCTGGGAAATTTGTGATTGTTGATGATGCTTACCTTATCTGTAACTAGCTTTATGGAATTGAAAATTAGAATAGTGGTGACATAGGGGCACCTCATATGGACCTTGCAAGGTTTGGGTATATACATTAATATGAAAGCATTTTGAAAAAAAAATAGAAATCATCACATACTACAGGTATAAGCATTGCCACTAGTATTTTCTTACCATATGGCCTGCTTGTTCCCTTAGCCAGCAAGGAATCCCTCAGCTGCCAGACCTTCCAGGGGTTGCCTGTGAAAGACAGGGTCCTGGCCTCAGGTCTTCTCCCTCCCTGTGTACCCTCTTCCTGTGTCTAGTGGTGTGGGGTAAAATGTTCTGACCTCTTCATGCAACTAGAGACAACTCTGAAACCTCTACCAGCCTCAGAACTACCCTTTAGGTGGCTAAAGCCTCACTATGCCAAATCTCCACTTCTACTTCTGTCTAATTTAGCTTCCTTCTCCACCCTTCCTTGAGAATTGATTCCAATCTGTGACATAATTCTTTAGGCAATCTTTTTGCCATAACTCTAGTCAGGATAGTCTGCGCAAGTGGAATATGGACTGTTTACAGATATATTTGGTAGAGTCATGCAAGAAGACTTGGAAAGGAATTAGGACAAAACACTTCTCTTCCTGTCTTGCATGCAGATGCTTTCTAAACGTGTGCATTACAGTTGTGCATTTACTTTGCTATTTGCTCATAATAGACTTTAGATTGTTTAAAATTCTCTCACTTTAAATGTCATTTTGCTATTTCATGTAACCAAGTTTCTTCTTTTATATAGCTTTCTATATCACTTTGTATCATTTTCTGCATCCAAAGAGATTAGCAATATCTCCTGGTAAGGAAAGAAAGCCAAATCCAGGGATTTCAAAGGCTTTCAATTTCAAGTGTTGATGCTGTCCTATTAATTACAAATCTATGGAAGAAAAATTTTGTCCTTCTGGAACATAAGTGTATGTGATTCAGCAACAGAATCACATTTTCCTCCTTCTTCACATTGATTGATATAAGGAACACCACCATGTTTGAAACATTCACTTAAGAAAAGGAACTGTTTTCTCAAAGCAGATTATTATTGCATATTAACTCATGAAAACATGCACAATGACTCAGAGACACACACACTCATTCACACACAGCAGATGTGTATGAGTGTGTGTGTGTGTGTGTGTGTGTGTGTTAAACGTGAAGTGGATGGGAGTGTTGTATTTCAGGGTAGGGGGGCAGGCCTGAGGTTGTAATGAAAATTATTCTTTTAGCTCTTGTTTGCACCTCAAGACTTATCATGGCTTCTTTTTTATTCATTGCAAATTGAGGCAGTGATGCTACAAGCACTTTGGTATCATAGGTCAGCAAGAAAACATAAGGGAAACAAAACCTGTCATGTGAGAGGAATTGAGAAAAAATAAGATATATGTAATACAAGTGCTATTACAGTTGTATCTTTCTTTCCTCCAAAACTCTGTTTGATTAAAAAAACATATTTCCTATAAATTTTAATCTACTATTTCTACCAAATGATCAATTCCTTCTAATTTATTTTATTCTATTTTTAAATGCTCTATGTAGAAATTTAATGAAAATACATTTTTTTCATGATTTCTTTATTAGTTCTCTTTTTTTTTCAGTATTGGGCACTGAACTCAGGGGTGCTCTCTCACTGAGGTACATTCCCAGTCTTTTTATTTCTTCTTTTGAGACAGGGTCTTACTAAATTGCCCAGGGTCTCACTAAATTGCTCACTAAATATGCATTCTTTATTAATTTGAAAAATTTCGCCAGTGGATTTTCTAATTTTGCACCATCCTTGTAGTCCTGATGTAACTCAATTTGATTATGATATTTTTATTGTATGTTTCATACTGGTGAGTTCAATAATCTTACATGATTTTTGAATTTCATTTATGAAAATGAGCTTATTTTATTTAATGTTTCCTATCCATTTTAGGAATTAACACCAGAATATTCCCACTTGCTGTCATTCTTCAGGATACACATTAGGAAGAAACAGCATTTGGAGGAAGTAGTCATAATAAGCTAAAAAATGGCAGAAAATTTAAATGACCCAGGGATTAATTCTTAGAGAAGATGAGGATGGTATGGTTTGGATGTTGTCTGCCCTCCAGTGATTCTTATGTTGGGAGCTTGGTCCACCAGGGGCACTATGAGCAGATAGTGGGCACCTTTTAAGAGATGAGTCCTAAAAGGAAGTCCTTAGGTGACTTGAGATCAGCCCTTCAGATAGGATGAAGTAGTTCTTTTATACTACTTGTACAAATTCTCTGAGAATGTTGTTATAAAAGTCTGAATGCCCCTTACCCCTCTTTGGCTTCCTGTTTGGGAATGTGACTGCTTGCTCTAGCATGCACCCTTAACATTGCCATCCCACCACTGTGGGACACAGAAAAGAGGTCTCTCACCAGAGCTGAGCCAATACTGTCACCATGCCCTTGAAATTCCCAAACAGTAAGTAAAATGAACCTCTACCTCAGGTATTTCATTGCAGTGATACTTAATGATCTAAAGCATAGAATTATACTAAATGATATATAGAACTATTTCATAAATGCAATGCGAACATCCAAAAAAAATTAACTCACCAATTTTAAAAATGCATTAAAATAGCATGATCAAGTAGAGTTAGAAAAGGTATGCAAAGATGATTCAATATTAGTAAGTTCATTGTTAAAATTTATTACATTAATATATTAAAATTATGACAAAATGTTATTAAATTCAATTTATACATATAGCTTTAAAAAGAGGAGATTATTAATTTGGTAGAGAGAATATTTTAAATATATATAGCAAATGTAATGGTTATTAGAAAAATTCTAGGCACATTTCACTTAATATTGGTAACAAAGAATGACTACTGATATTAACATAGTACTGAGACATCCTGATAAAAGTCTTAAGAAGAAAAAATATTGTGATATTTGTAAGTCTTGTGAAATAAGAAGTTAAATTGTTGTTTTCAAAGAATATTATCTATCTAGAGAGTAAAACAACTTTGTGAGAGTCACTAATGACTTACAAAACACCATTGCTATATGCTAGGAACACTTACCTAAAAATAAGGTTTTAAAAAGCCACTCATAATAGTAACAAAAACTATAAAGTGTCCAGGAAACATCTAAGATTAAAAAAATTGTTTTATGGAGAAAACTTTAAAACTCTAGTAAAGAACATAAAAGAAGGTTTGAATAAGTTAAGTTGTTTTCATGGTCTTAATTGGTATGTGCTAACATAATTATCAATCTTAAGGTGATTTTATAATTCTTTGTAATTGAAATAAAAATCCAGATTGATCCATAAGTAACTAAGTAATCTTTTTTAAAAGTAGAGCTGGGGGCCATTGCACATGCCTGTATAAAATTATGGTAAATGATATATAGAACTATATATATATATATATAGGCTGAAGCAAGCACAAGTTCTAGGACACCCTTGGCAATTTAGTGAGACCCTGTCTCAAAAGAAGAAATAAAAAGGCTGGGGATGTACCTCAGTGATAGAGCACCCCTGAGTCCAATGCCCAGTACTGAAAAAAAAAAAGAATTGAGGAGGGCTAGGGCTATAGCTCAGTGGTGGAGTGCTTGCCTTGCATATGTGAGGCACTAGGTTCAATCTTTAGCATCACATAAAAATAAACAAACAAAATAAAGATATTGTGTTCAACTATAAATAAAAAATACTTTTAAAAAAGAATTAATTGAGGGAACTTTATTTATTGCTTACTAAGATGGACTTCAAACCTTTGTTGACAAAATTTAATATTATTACAGGAACAGACATATGATATTGACTGGTGGAGAGCAAATGTCAGTGATAGACCAAACAAAATAGCATTAAAAAGCATCAGAGGAAAAACAGATTATCAAGCACATGAGATTGGTGAAAATGTTTCATATATCTAAATAAATAAATAAACCAAATCTTACTTAAGCATTACTTATAAAAGTAAATGTAGATGGATTGTATTTAGAAAAAATAATTTACATGCCCTTTTTCCCAAGTTAGTTACAAATATAATAACAACAGGGATATGGTGATGGTATGTTTTGTTCCAGGCACTATGTTACTCAATATTGGCTTGATTTCAAACTAATAAAAACCTGCATAGTAGGTAATGTTACCCAATACCCCAATTTACAGATAGGAAGTCCTAGAATCAGAGATGTAATAATAAAATACCATAACCTGTCAAGTAGCAGAACTGACTGATAAACCCAGTCTGTTTGGTTTGAAAGTCCTCAATCCTCAAAGAGGGTAATAGAGATGTTTTAAAGGATTGTGTAGACCAGGAAAAGATGTCATTAAAAACATCAGCACATATGCATGGAATGGGTACATTATAAGAATAGATATATTGACATACTAGTCACAGCATAGACAAGTATCAGATACAGTGTTTTCTAACTTTAAATGTAGTATTTAAACTTGACACTGGTCACTTTCTTTCATGTCATCATGTGTCTACAAGGCAACAAGTAGCCTGTGCCAATATCCAAAGTTTGCAAGAATGCTTAACTTCATCATGTGAGAATCTTGGAAAAAAATCTAAATATGAATAGCTACCTTGTCAATTCATAAAATGTATGTGTGTGGGGTTTTTTTTTGAGTATCACTGGAATTTTTAGCTGTACCTGATTTACGCCACTTGAAAACCCCAACACATTTTTGTCTATTTACCTCTACTTCTTGCAAGTCCGACCTTAATTCAAAGTCCCTAATTCACTTCACCACACATCATTACAGAGTAGCTGTAGCCCCCTGGGCTTGAAACTTGTCATCAATTTAACTTCTTTTGATTAGCCTCCAGAACTTTAGTCAAATGGGCGGACATTCTAGATTTTGGTGTTAACTAGCAGAAGAAGCAGCACTGATCCTCTCTGGCAATAGTGTAAACACTACTAGAACTTCCAGGACAGCATTTAGTCACAGGGGAGAAGAGCATTAATCAATACTTTTAAGTAAAATATTCTCTCTAGTGGTATGTTCTCTCTCTCATGTTGGCTTTAGGTAGTTCTGTGGTATCTTAATATTCTTCCAGAATCACTTCTTATGTCACAACTTATAAGTATAAGTTTTATGTGGAAATTGCCTTTTCAAAATATACACAATAGATATACTTAAATGACCTACATAAATATAACAGATTAACTTTTGATTGGAAAACTTCTGAAAATTTGTCTTTTTCTTTTCGAATTGCATGCATTTCATGAGGTAAATTATATTTTATGTTGATGATCATTCATAAACTATTCTACCAGTTTAAAACTATGAAAGGTTCACTCCGAACTGGACACAACACTCCATGTAACCAAGAGATCTTTATTCATGGGGGTCAGTGCAAGTGGACGCTCCAGGAGAGAGAGAAGTGGGGAGGGGGTGTGCAGAGCATGGGATTTTATAAGGTCTGAGGTAAATGCATTGTGGGTTGGTTATTTCAGGCTGGTGTGTCAGGTAAGGATTGGTGATCTGGTTGTGACGTCCCTGAGGTCACTTCTAGGAGTTGAAAGTTAGCTTGGGCAGTTAGGGTTTGTTAACTTGGGTGGGAAGCTTGGGCAGGAAACTGCCAGGGCAGGGAATGATGTAGGCTTTAGAGAGGGGAAGGCCGAAATTGGGTAGGGGGAGGACTGTTCCTATTTTTAATGAGCAAAGATGACTTCTCATTTTTACTCTAATAATGTCTGCATTAATGCATAGCCACGTGTGTTCATAGTAATAAAAGTTACTGATGTGGAAATATGCAGACATATAATCATAGTTTTTCTTTTTCTACTAAATAGTTCTAACATAATTACTCCCAAAAGTCATAGACATAAAATGGTATTACTAATTTTAGAATGAAAAAATTCATTGAAATATCAAATTGTATTTTTGAAGTGACAGAGCTAGTTTTATTTTAGCTTTTTAGTTTAAAAAGTATATCAAGATAATTTCTTAGTAGAATTTATTAGCATAGTTTTGAAAGTCATACATAAATAAATCAATTATATCATTTTGCCATTAACAAGTTATAAATATATTGGCATAATAAAATATTCATCCTAAAGTAAAGGAAATACCACTTACCGTTGATTCTAGGAGCAAGATGAAATATTTGTTTCATCTGTTGTAACAAGGAAGGTAGACAGAGAGAGAAGTCAGATTCGTATATATATTACACCTGTTTCCTGCTTTGGCAAAGTCTGGTCATGCAAGTAAATCTTGGTCAACAAGGTCTGAGAAAGGATTTGTCATACCAGTGGTTTCAAATTTCATTGCTATTTGTCTCACTGAAATTTTGACATTATTTGGTGATTCTCCACATTGCTATTAAAAATACATGACTATAATTTTTTACTAATATACATTTGTAGTTCAATGCATATATTGCTATAATTTATCCACAATCAATCAATACTTTGAAAATTCTTAACCAAATTATTCTCTTTGTAATGTAAGAGTTTTTAAGATTTCTCTATAAGTGTAATCTTTACTGTTAAGAGCTTGAGATTTATAGTGTAAAATCCAAACTCAAAATGGAGTCACTCTTGCTCAGGCCAGCACGTATCTGCTAAACTGCTTTTTGTGCTTTTGTGATTAATGCTTTGCTATGCTTGTTTCTCATGGATGGGGCCAAACTACAGGCTACCAGACACCCTGGCTAGTTACCTAAAGTTCCAGGAACTGAAAAGGGACATAGGAGGCACCATCATGATTGAATTGTAAATAACCATAGGTTGAAAATTTGCCAAATCCTGTTTTCCTGAGTCATGTAGCTAGCTCACTCTATAATAACCTCTGAAACCATTATTTCAGGGTCACTCTCTGAAGGAAGGAGAGGAGAGCTGACCCCAATTGATTGGCCTATGTGCCTATTTCCTCAATAAACTTTGCTGCTTCTGCAGAATTGTCTGGGCTGCACTTCTTGAGGAGAGGTGCAGGTTGGATGCAACATTTGGTGCATTGGCCGGGAAGCCCTCTTCCCAGTTGCTCCACCTGCTCTCCTTCCTGGGAGTGTGGAACAGGGAATTGATCCTCTTTAATGAGGGGAATTAATGCCCCTTGAGGAATAGGTGAAATCCATATTGGTATACCACTAAGGACTTGAGGGCCAAGCTGGACGCAGCGCATTGCCCTGAGTCAGGACTCCACCTGGGACACCAGTGGACTCCATCTGGTCTGGTTCAGGTTTCAGGTAAGAGCTCATACCATCTTAATATTAAATGGCCACAAAGGCATTATAGCCTTAAGATCTCTAGCGTAACTGTGGTGTGTCTATTGTTTGTCTTGTCTCTATGTACTGTCTCCTTGTCTCTTGAAATAATGAGTCAATCTTCATCCATACCTAGCCATTTAGATTTAATCAAATCACACTTTAAGGATTTTCAGCAGAAGGCAGCTGAATCCAGGGATGCCATTTACCCAGGTAAACTAACACTTTCTTTTCCCTTGAGTGGCCCACATTCAAGATCAGATGGTCTCCAGAGGGGACCACTGAACTCCCCACTGCCTACCAGGTCCAAAAACATCATTTTTGGGCAGACTCACCATCCAGATCAAATACCAACCAAAGGAAAAAAAAAATGGTTAAGAAGTTTTTTAGCTGTGTTCACTAAAGCTTGCATTAAAATGTAAATGGCTGCTGACAGAACTAAAGAAAAAAATGTGTCAAGAATTAAAGCCAAAGATAAAAAAGTATTTTAAAGATTGCCGTCAGTTAGGAACGGGGCCAGGTGGCCAAAAGAGTAGATAATATCAGTCTCTTCAGAGGGTAGGTTAAAACTAGAGAGTTTTTTAGGATTATCATTTCTAAGATATGTAAAAACATCATTTTGTTTACGAAATTTGGCTTTTGTCTCTCAGTCAGCCCCAGATATTCACAGAAACCTCCAAAAACTTAAAGGGTTTACAAGTAACTTCCAACTATTGGAGGGGACCCAAAAGTTTTTAACCATAGCAGTCCAGCTAATAAATGTTTTTCAAAATGCCAGTCTAAGATTTTAATGGCTGCTATCAAAGAGACCGGAAAAACTGGGTTAGAATGGAACCCTGAGCTGAGAAGGTCTCCCAAGGGACCAAGGGAAGCAAACTCCTTTGCTGTCTCTTTGGGAGATTCCCTCAGGGAGAAATGGGGCCCTGTTTGTCTATATTCCCTTAACTCTTTTCACCTCTGATGAGTGGGACCACATCAGGATGAAAACCTTTTAAACTTCTATTTTTGAGTTCTTAATTTTGATCTGGTGCTCCTAGGTTAATATATTTTTCTGAATAGACCTATTTTATCCAACTGTAAAGTGTTTTTTTACACTGCTTTATCCATAAGCCAATTTACAAGTGTTAGCTCTCAATCTAATAGGTTTTTTTAAAAAAATAAGCTACAAGGCCTTTGTTTGTTTGTTTTGTGTAGGTACACTGGTGTATTGTCAGTCTACATGTATTGCCATGTCTACATATGTTTGGTGCCAAAAATGACATGTGAGCACATAAATTAAAATTAAAAAAATAAAATAGATTCAAATACCTTTGGTTCAAGTGATTTAAAAAGTTCAATTTAAATTGTGTAAACAAACAAAAGTAAAAATGTCTAACCTGACATGATAAAGATTTGGGCCTATTTTTTCTTCTATTAGGCATAGGGTCTCTGGTCTGATTCCCAGGTCCTTGATCCACTTAGTTGAATTTTGTGCATGGTGAGAGATAGGGGTTTAGTTTCATTTTGCTGCATATGGATTTCCAGTTTTCCCAGCACCATTTTTTTGAAGAGGCTATCTTTTCTCCAGTGTACATGTTTGGCTGTATTTCAGTGGGTTTGTCTCTGTGTTTTCTATTCTGTACCATTGGTCTACATGTCTATTTTGGTGCCAATACCATGCCATTTTTGTTACTATACCTTTGTAGTATAGTTTAAGGTCTGATATTGTGATGTCTCCTGCTTCACTCTTCTTGCTAAGGATTGCTTTGGCTATTTGGGGTCTCTTAGTCTTCCAAATGAATTTCATGATTGCCTTTTCTATTTATATAAGGAATGACATTGGGATTTTAATTGAAATTGCATTGAATATATATAGTGCTTGGGTAGTATGGCCATTTTGACAATATTGATTCTGCCTATCCAGGAGCATGGGAGATTTTCCCATCTTCTAAGGTTTTCTTCAATTTCTTTCTTCAGTGTCTTGTAGTTTGCATTGTAGATGTCTTTCACCTCTTTTGTTAAATTGATTCCCAAATATTTTATTTTTTTGAGGCTATTGTGAATGAGATAGTTTTCCTAATTTCTCTTTCAGAGGGTTTATCACTGATGTATAGAAATGCAGTTGATTTATGGGTGTTGATTTCATATCCTGCTACTTTGCTAAAATCATTTATTAATTCTAGAAGCTTTCTGGTAGAATTTTTTGGATCCTCTAAGTATAGAATCATGTCATCTGCAAACAATGATAGTTTGAGTTCTTCTTTTCCTATTCATATCCCTTTAATTTCTTTTGTCTGTCTAATTGCTCTGGCTAGTGTTTCAAGACTATGTTGAAAAGCAGTGGTGGAACAGGGAATCCCTATCTTGCTCCCACTTTTAGAGGGAATGCTTCCAATTCTTCTCCATTTAGGATGATGTTGGCCTTGGGTTTAGCATAAATAGCTTTTACAAAGTTGAGGTATGTTCCTACTATCCCTAGTTTTTCTAGTGTTTTGAACATTAAAGGGTGCTGTATTTTGTCAAATGCTTTCTCTGCATCAATTGATAAAATCATATGACTCTTATCTTTAAGTCTATTGATGTGATGGGTTACGTTAATTGATTTCTGTATGTTGAACCAACCTTGCATCCCTGGGATGAACCCCACTTGATCATGGTGCACCATGTTTTTGATATGTTTTTGTTATCGATTTGCCAGAATTTTATTGAGAATTTTTGCATCTATGTTCATCAGGGATATTGGTCTGAAATTTTCTTTCTTTGATGTGTCTCTGTCTGGTTTTGGTATCAGGGTGATACTCACCTCATAGAATGAGTTTGGAAGGGTTCCCTCCTTTTCCATTTCATGAAATAGTTTGAGGAGTATTGGTATTAATTCTTCTTTGAAGGCCTTATAGAACTCAGCTGAGAATCCATCTGGACCTGGGCTTTTCTTGGTTGGCAGTCTCTTGATGGCATCTTCTATTTCCTTGCTTGAAATTGATCTGTTTAAGTTGTGTATGTCCTCTTGGTTCAGTTAGGGTAGGTCATATGCCTCTAGAAATTTGTCAGTGACCGCAGGGTTTTCTATTTTACTGGAGTTTAAAATTTGAAAATAGTTTCTAATTATCCTCTGTATTTCACTAGTGTCTGTTGTAATTTCATCATGACTTCTTTTTTCCTCATGAATTTTAATAATTTGGGTTTTCTTTCTCTTTCTTTTCTTTAGGGTGGCCAAGGGTTTGTCAATTTTGTTTGTTTTTCAAAGAATCAGTTTTTTGTTTTGTCAATTTTTTGAATTGTTTCTTTTGTTTCAATTTCATTGATTTTAGCCCTGATTTTAATTATTTCCTGTCTTCTACTTCTTTTGTTGTTGGTTTATTCTTCTTTTCCTAGGCCATTGAGATGAAGAGTCAAGTCATTTATTTGTGGACTTTTTCTTTTAATAAATGGGCTTAATGCAATGAACGGTCCTCTTAGCACTGCCTTCATGGTGTCCCAGAGATTTTGATATGTTGTATCACAGTTTTCATTTACCTCTAAGAATTTGTTTTATCTCTTCCTTGATGTCTTCTATTACCCATACATCATTCAATAGTGTATTAGTTAGTTTCCACATGTTGGAATAATTTCTAGTTTTTAATCTGTCATTGATTTCTAATTTTATTCCATTGTGGTCAGATGGGATGCAGGGTAGTATCTCTATTTTTTTGTATTTGCTAAGACTTGCATTGTGACCTAACATATGATCTATTTTGGAAAAGGATTCATGTGCTGCTGAGAAAAAAGTGTATTCACTCATCGATGGATGGAATACTGTATATATAGTCTGTTAAGTCTAAATTATTGATTGTTTTATTGAGTTCTATGGTTTCTTTTTTTACTCTTTGTTTGGAAGATCTATCCAGTGGCGAGAGAGCTGTGTTAAAGTCACCAAGTATTATTGTGTTGTGGTCTATTCGATTCTTGTATTTGAGAAGGGTTTGTTTGATATATGTAGCTGCCCCATTGTTTGGGGAATAGATATTTATGTTTGTTATGTCTTGTTGATGTATGATTCCCTTAAGCAGTATGAAATGTCCTTCTTTATCTCTTTTCACTAACTTTGGTTTGAAGTCCATTTTTTCTGAGGATGGAAACTCCTGCTTGTTTATGTGGCCCATGTGAGTGATACATTTTTTTCCATCCTGTCACTTTTAGTCTGTGGATATCTTTTCCTGTGAGATGAGTCTCTTGAAGGCAGCATATTGTTGGGTCTTTTTTTTTCTTAGTCTAGTCTGTCAGCCTATTTCTTTTAATTGATACAACACTACTGTACCATTCAGACATCCCAGTCCTCAGTAGCCTAATGCATGAAAAGTAACTGGTTTCATAAAAATTGGGAATGTGAGAGCAGGAAAAGAGAGAGAAAGAAAAAGAAAAACAGAAAAGAAAAAACCTCAATGGAAAATTAAAGGATTTTTTCTGTTGGATTTCAGTATCTTTTGTGCTTCCCTTCTCATCTGATAGGTGAGGTTTTCTGTTGTTTGCTGATATGTTCACCCTCAAGATGGTGAAGGCTATTAGGGTGGGAAGGTTGGTCTTGGAAGGGAAATTCCTAGAGGTCAGGTATAGCACTTGCTTGTCCCTGTTTGAAGACTACATGCCAAGGATCTCCTTTGAGGCCCACTCACATCATGTGGGCACCTAATCTTATCCCCTTATATTGCCTGTAGACCTCACAATTCCTGGTCTCCAATTTAGTCTCTAAACTGTGTCTTACCCCCTCCTTTTTTATTTCCCAATTAGGAATTTCTCTCTGGAGGTTTTGTGGGCTGTGCTCTGGGGCCTGTGCAGAGAGCTGTTTTGTATCTGGCAGATCAGGACCAGGCTTTGTGAACTAAAGGGAAGCACTGTGCTGGATTAGTAGCTGGGGTGATGAGGGGGGTTGGGGGACTATAGGTACCTTAATATTGCTTTTAGGCTCTAGCTAGTGTCCCAAGATGGGAGTTTTCCCAACTAAAGATGGTAGTGAGGATAACCCAAGATGGCAATGAAGGTGTCCCAAGACAGGGACAGTTGCTTTCAGAGAAAGGGCATTCAGGTGGGCTTGGTGGTGTCATTGGGCAGCATGTTTGAAGGTACAGCTCTGTGGTGTGCAGTGCTGTGGCAGATGGCTGTTTCTAGACCCTGTCCAGTGTCCCCAGGTACAGGCTACCATGTGGAAGATACTATGGCAGCAGTTGCAGCGTCCCAAGATTGAGGCAACCTAGGAAACTCCACATTGATAGACTAGGGTCTTGCATAGGTGCTGAATCTGGGGGTCCTGAGTGAGTGAAGCTGTTGGGGGTCCTCTAATAACTCACAGAGAAATAATATTCCATTGCTTGAATCCCAGGCCACAGAGCGACAAGGAATGTAGCCTCCCTCTAGCCTGCCTCTGGGATCTTTCCCAATTACTTCTTAAAGTTGCTCAAGCTCCTTATTTATGAAGCTGAAAGTTAACTTTGTTATTGTTTTCATAATTAAGATCCTACAGGGTATTCTATAAAAATGTATTTAAAATATATTTTTAAAAAGATCACCCATGGTCTCACCACTGAGAAAAAATATTTTTACATTATATTGTATTTATAAATATAGAGTAAATACTTTTGGGTGAGTTTCTCTGTTGCTCTTGTATATTTTTTTGTATTTTTCATTTTAGGAGAAATTCAGACTTCTTTCCCAGAGTTAACATAGAAATATTACATGATTCATGTAGATTATGATTTTTAAAAGCCAGAATTTTGAAAATAATTTGTCACTGTATGGTTTTTTTAAATGTGTGTCTTCACTTAAATAAAAGTATCAGCTTCTCTTCCTTAAGTTGTTCAGACTGCTATGGTTTCAACAGGGTTTATCCCTACCATGTAGAATGTTGACCTCCAATGTAACAGTGCGAGAGTTGTTGGGGCCTTTATGAGGGTCCATTGCTTTTCTTGTGGGAATGAGTTCTCACTGTCTTGAGACTGCCTCTGTTACCACAAAAATAGACTGTTACAAATGAGCATGGCACCTCCCCTTGATATCCCTCTCCATGTGACCTTTTCCATACAAACACACATTCCTTCTACTTTTCAACAGGAAGCTCTCGAGTCAACAGGATAGACTTGCCAACCTCTACAACCATAAGCCAAAATAAGCCTCCTTTCTTTACAACTTACCTGTCTCATTTATGTTGTTATAACAATACAAATGAGCCAGAACAAGAACAAATAGTAAAGATAAAAAACCTCATGATGTCAGTTTATTGATAAATCATAATATTACTACATATTATTTGCATTCTACTTTCCAAGCTGGGTAAAAAGTGAAAATTTTGTAATCTCCCAGAAATGTACAAAACAAGAATTAGGCATTTATAGAGATACAGTAGTTATCTTATCAACTCTGGTCCTAAAGAATCTGTTTCAAAAGACACAAACTGTCAAAGAACAGAAAGCAGAAGAATAACTTACACAAAAATTTATGAAATCCAAATGCCACATTGAAATTGTTTTAAGACCTACAATGAGAGAGTCAACTTCACAAATAAGAATATTTCAGAAATTCTTAATGAAATTTTTCTCTGAAGTGGCTCAAGAACAGTGTTGAAGAAATGTTTCAAGAATGAAATGAGTGTCATAGAATCCCTTGCACTCTTGATGCTCTCTTTTTGTGACCTCAGAACACTATAAAAATATATTTTAAAATAAAATTAATAGGGGGAACCACTATTTTCTTCAAAATTCTATAGACATAGGAATTTTTTATTGTGAATTTCTCCAAATAGATAACCTAAAGTTTTAGCTTGAAAAACCTGACTTCTGGGTCCTACCCAGGAATACTATGATTATGTGGTCTGGGGTATGTCTTGGATATGGTGATATTTCAAAGCTTCTCAGATTATAATAATACAGATTTCACTGCCACTTTTCTAAAGAATGGAATTATTGGAAAACAAGATTAGTCAGGAAGAATTTTCTAGTTACCCACAACATACCTAGTATTAATATAAATACTATAAGCAATGCAAAAAAATTTGTCCATAGTTGCTGAAAAGACAAAACTGATATGTGGAAAGAATATAGAACAATATATAAGCCCACAAAATTGGTGACAATATGTGTGATATTCATTGAAATGTTAAAGAGTACATGAAAAGGAACAATATTTTGTGGACAATGAAAGATATTTATTTATAGAAACTTGAAGATGAATTGGCATTACAACTGGATAAATGTTGAGCCTAGTAAATTACAAATCTAACTTGGATTTTATGTCTTTATTTTCCCTATAAAGATGTCACCTACTAATAGATAAGTTGTTCTCTATTTCTGTCTCTTTATAAGTATACTTGGAAGAGAAGCAGTCTCTGGTGCATGGGGCTTATATTAGCCATTTGCTAAATGACAGATCATTGAGGTGAAAAGTTTGATATTGCATACACATTACTTAATTACTTAGTGCCTTAACCTAATAAAATATCATATCCCTAAAATTATTTTCATTTTTAAATATTTTAGTTTATTTGTTATAATGTCTGTGATAATTTTCTCCATTAATAAAATATTTATGTTAGTTAAAAATTGCCTCCAAGCAACGTATTTTGTATAAGGCCAAGGATAAACCATATTTTAATAAATTTACAAAATTAGAACTGTGTTAATTCTCCATGCTCTCAGAGTTTTAAAATCAGAACATTGAACCAATTCTGGAAATAACAGAGCATATTACTAAGATTTTTTGTTGCTGTAACAAAATATCTGAGAAAATCAACTTGGAGAAGAAAAGATTTATTTTGACTGATAGGTTTCTGTCTATAATCAGCCAGCTGCTTTGCTTTGGGCAGAATATCATGGCAAAAGTACAGAGGAAAGCTATTCTCGTCATGCCAGCCAGGAAGCAAAAACAGAGGATGTGGCCAGGGAGAAGATAAAATGTTCAAGGTCATACCTTTAGCTAGGTTCCCCCTCGTATAGCTTCCATCATCTCCCAATAGTACATTCAGTTGTGAATCCCTCAGTGAATTAATCCATTGATAAAGTAACAGCCTTTATGATTCAATCATTTCCTAAAAGCCATACCACTGAACTTACTCCATGGGAACCAAGTCAACAACACATGAGACTTTGGTGGATATTACAGATCCAAAACATAAACAGGCCTTAAGAAGGGCAATACAAAACTGAAGTCCTGAGTTCTGATGAATGAAAAAATAATTTAATCATGCCTTTGCAAACTTTGACCTTTGTAATGTGGCTCTACCCATAATCTGGGTATGGATACGAGTATCACTATAATGAGTTATAAAACCAATGATTAAAAATACCCACATTAATTGCATGTACTGCATTTTCTTTAAATATCTAGTACAATTCACTCTGTATGTGTATGTGTGTAACTAACAGAGATTAAATATTCATTGTTGCAGAAAAATATGAGGAAGGAAGATTATGTCTTTTGTTACTTGAGGAGGAAATTTATAGATTAAGAATGCTGTGAGCAATTAAAAGATGAACAGAATAATTTATAATGATGACATATTTCACCTTTGACCAATAAACACAGCAGTGATTACATATGAAAACCACATGTAAAAATCAGAAATTAATGGTGCATAATTTATAAGTAATTTTTAGAATTTTTTCCAACGAATGGTGCCAGTATTTTACACTGAAGGTGACTATAATTGAACAGCCAGGTTACCCAGGTGTTTGTATTAATGCAAGGCACTTTAGTGCCAGGTTTAGAACTATTAATGCATTCTTTGATTAATGTTTTACCTAACAAGAAGTGCTGTGTATCCTTGACAATGACAAAGTATTATAAACTCTTCCCTTTAATGATGACAATCAAATAATGGTTTGTTTCTGTTCTCATTTATCTTTGATACCTTATTTAATATTTCAAGATATGTTTATCATGAAAAAAAGTTATCATTCTCATTTATTTTGCAGCATTAGTCTAAGCCCTGATTAGCTGATTTTCATATATTGAAATTGTTGTAGTTATGAGAAGTTTTTCTTATGTAAGGCATGAGAATTATACCTGTCAATTAAAATATTTGATATCTCCAAATTATGTCATATTACATATTCCAATTGCTCATGACTAGATTCTAAAAAATTCAAGTCTCCAATGAAAAATAAGTCATGATTATGTTGAAATGGGTGAACACTCTTTGAGCAAATGCCTACTGCTGCAAATTTTTAAATGGCTATGTTACAACTCTTCTATTATTAGAGGTGGACTATGTGAATTGGAATAATTTGTTATTGGCAGTCTACCTTGATGAAACAGCTGATGTTTCTTGAGAACAAATTGTTTCTTCAGATGAGGAACAGACACTTCTCAGTCAAGATTATTTTCTTCTTGGATCATTTACTTCCTTTCAGTTCTTGATCTCCATGATTTCTTCCTGCTCCTTATGCCATAAATCATACTCTATCTCCAGTTGCTTAACTATATTTCTCAACTTCACTTACTAGCTTTCATTGAAGTTCCAATTGAAGGATTATTGGTGCTGAAAAAGAACTTTAGTTATATATTTATGTGTAAACACACACATTACCAGATAATTTGATTCCATTAATCTCTATGGTCATAAAAGTGTTATCAAGATAGATCTTGATACAAATATGGTAGTGTAATAATTTTCTGGGCCTCAAGCTGAGAAGTGATCTAGCTTCTCTAATTGTGCTAAATATTTTACAGGATAAAATAGGAAAAGATTAAGAGCTGGATAAATTATTTTCACCAATCACTCTTTCATTTTTATTCTAGAAGATACTGTGGAAAATAGAGACACTCCTGCTGAATAGCAAGAGAGGTTTTACTGGTGCAGAGGAAATATAAGAGAGTGAGAAGGGAAAAAAATAGTCTGCCCGTCCTCTATTCTGCTTACTCTCTTGCACTATTGCAGGAAGAATTCTTCTGTTAACAGAATTTCAAAAGTCATAGTGACCAAACACTACATACTTACAAGAAGCAGGATGTGGTTGCCCATACCTGTGTTCCCAATGACTCAGGAGACTGAGGCAGGAGGATTACAAGTTTGAGGCCACCCTTAGCAATTTATCAAAGTCCTAAACAACTTAGTGAGACCTTTTCACAAAATGAAAAATAAAAAGGGCTGGGGATTTGACTCAATGGTTAAGAATCCCTGGGTTCACCCCTTCCCCCCCAAAAAAAGACAAAATAGAAACATCTTTAATAATGAAGTTTTATAAAATCTCAGAAAATCTAAGTGGGCCTATACAGTAACTCAAACATTAACTTACTGAAACTGCAAATTCCATATTTTTGAAATTCTTCTGTAAGACAGAAAGACTTAAAATTCCATTGGCAGTAGACATGTAGTGCAGATGGCAAAGATGTATTGAGTGAGGGATAGAACAAACTATTGTTTAAAAATCTGTGCTTGTTCTTTGATTTTGAGTAGTTAAGTCATTTACTCATGGAAAAAAATTACTAATTGCATAAGTTTTTGTTAAAGAAAAAACGTTTGAAAGCAGTTGTTTCATAAAAACACAATTTCAAATCAAATAATATATACTCCTCTGAAAAATGTTATACAATAAACTTTTCCATTTAAAGTTATATTTAAAATATGTAATATTTTCCTTAAATGAGAAAATGAGTCACAAAAGTCAAATTTTCCAGAGAGTAACATTTTGTCAAGGGATGATTCCCTTTGTTTATATTAAATAATGCAAATCTCAACTTGACAGCTTTTACCCTGTCACTAGTTCCAAAAAAAAGCTCTATTTTTTTTTTTTTATCCCTGTAAAATCCAAACTCAAAATGGAGTCACTCTGCATCAATGGAGTCTCCCTTCATCAATGCCTGGTATTTTAAAAATGTTGAGTCAAAGGTTTGACTCTATTCACTAGAAAAGGGAGGAATGTAAAATCCAAACTCAAAATGGAGTCACTCTGGCTCAGGCCTGCATGTATCAGCTAACCTGATCTTTGTGCTTCTGTGATTAATGCTTTGCTATGCTTGCTTCTCATGGATGGGGGGGTGGCAAAACCACAGGCTGCCAGACCCCCTGGCCAGTCACCTAAAGTTCCAGGAACTGAAAGGGGACATAGAAGGCACTGTCACAGTTGAACTGTAAATAACTATAGATTGAATACCTGCCAAATCATGTTTTCCTGAGTCATGTATAGCCTACCCTATAATAACCTCTGAAACCTTCACTTTGGGGTCACTCTCTGAAGGAAAGGAGAGCTGACCCCAATCGACTGGCCTGTGTGCCTATTTCCTCAATAAACTTTGCTGCTTCTGCAGAGTTGTCTGGGCTGCACTTCTTGGGGAGAGGTGCGGGTTGCATGCAACATTTTGTGCATTGGCCAGGAATCCCCTTCCTAGTTGCTCCACCCACTCTCCTTACTGGGAGTGTGGAATGGGGAATTGATCCTCTCTACTGAGGGGAATTAATGCCCCTTGAGGAATAGGTCAAATCTGTACTGGTATACCATTTGGGACTCGAGGGCCAAGCTGGACGCAGCGCATTGCCCCAAGTCAGGACTCCACCGAGGACACCAGTGGACTCCATCTGGTCTGGTTCGGGTTTCAGGTAAGAGCTCATAAAACCATCTTGATATTAAGTGGCCACAAAGGCATTATAGCCTCGAGATCTCTAGCCTAACTGTGATATGTTTATTGTTTGTCTTGTCTCTGCATACTGTCTCCTTGTCTTTTGAAATAATGAGTCAATCTTCATCCATACCTAGCCATTTAGATTTAATCAAATCACACTTTAAGGATTTTCAGCAGAAGGCAGCTGAATCCAGAGATGCTATTTATTCAGGTAAACTAACCACTTTCTGTTCCCTTGAATGGCCCACATTCAAGGTCTGATGGCCTCTGGAGGGGACCACCAAACTCCCCACTGCATACCTGTGGGAGAGAGCTGGCCTGAGGGCTTCCGCAGTACATAATGTGCAGATTTTTCAATCATGTGCTTTTGGCCATAGTTCCATATCAATAGCCGCATTCCTGTGAATAGCAGCAAGGTGCTAATGGAATAGTCACACCCTATGCACCCTGTAGCGCTTGGAGGACAAAGGGCCTCTTAGCATATATAAAGAGGGACCTGAGCTCAATAAAAAAGGTCTCTTGCCTTGTCCTGTGTGTGTGTGTGAGTGATTTGTCATCCGAGGCTCCCTCATCTGACTCAGTTTCCCTTTGTGCTGGCGCAGGCGCTGGCATCTGGAGGTCCCACCGAGACTGGAAGAAGGGAAGGAACGCCGATGGACAACCCGGGACTGGCCAGTAAGTAGGGGGTGAATTGTTAATAGTGCAGATAAAGATGGGCACTACCCACAGTAGGGAATTGTTGGAAAATCTGATCAAAACTCTGTTGAGGAAACAGGGTACAGGGCTAGAAAGGAGTCCCCAGTCCCTTAAAGAAGTTGAAACGGATAGCGAGCAAGGGAAAGAAGGAGAGGATGAGGAGGAAGATGAGGAATTGCAATTGGAACAGAATATCCAGACATTGCAAGAGAGATTACAGGAGTGGGAATTAAAAGAACAATGTAGGCAGGAACCAAAGTATTATTCAGTGGGAAGACCACCTCCCTTTAATCCAGAACATGAGTCTAGGAGGCCTGCCGGTCCTTCGGCGCCTCCAGAGCCTCAATCTGGAGGCGTGATGTTCCCAGTAATAGAAGTGCAAAACCAACAAGCACAGATAGTCAGGCAACATCAGCCGTTGGATTTCAAGGATGTAAAAGGTTTGAAGGATGCTGTGGTACAATATGGCCCTCATGCACCCTTCACTTTAGCCATTTTTAAATCCTTTTCATCTTTGAATCTCACTCCATCAGATTGGCAAGAGTTAACCCGAGCAGTTTTATCCAGAGGTGACTATCTTTTTTGGAAGGGCAAATATCATGAACAATGTAAAATAACAGCTGCCAGAAATGCTCAGGCTGGTTTCCCACAAAGAAACCCAGACATGCTTGCTGGACTAGGACAATATAACAATGTGCAAGCTCTAATAGTGTATGATCCAGGGATATATGCTCAAATAGCTACGGCCGGCCCTGCCTAATTTAGCAGCTGGAGAAAGTCTACAAGGGCAGAACCTTTTGCTGATTTTGCAGATAGTTTAATACAATTGGCCAGGAGATTATTTGAAAATGTTACTGATGCCATGCTGGTAATTAAGCAGCTTGCATATAAGAATGCAAATAAACACTGTCAGCAAGCCCTCAGTGCTTATAGAGACAAAAGTCTTAATGATTATATCAGACTATACAGAGGTGACCTTGCCACCATTTCTGTGGGTTCTTCCATACCTGCTTTGGCACGGTAAGGAACCCTTGTTCATTATTTTTGCCTCAGCTCATTCAGGTGAAAAGGTCAAAGATGTGAAGGCTCACTTTTTACAAGCCTTTGCTTTCATGGGAGTGCCCAAAGTTCTTAAGACGAGATTATGCATAAGAATCCCCAAGGTCAAGCAATCATTAAAGGTACTCATCTAACTATTTAAACCTACCTTTCCAAAACAATGGAGGGGAAATTCCCTTCCCCACATGGTAGACTTGCTCTTGTCCTCTATATCTTAGGCTCAGTTTCCATATTTCCCAAGAATGCTGAGTCCCCTATATGGGTACCAGAAAGATGTGTTAAACCTGTTAATGATCACAATAACTCCACCCAGGGGTAGACAGTAATTACTGATTCCTCACCACGTGTTTTGCTTAAAAATGTTATCCTGTTAATGTGTCTAGGCCTTTCTTCCTAGTGCAACTTTACAGAGCTCCATGGGATTTTGGGATTACAGCTGCAGCAGTCGCAACCATGGCTGCTGCTTACTGGCTCCCTGGGTGGCGGCGGCGAGCACTGAGCCGGCCAGGTGCGGTGCAGGCGGTGGTGATAGGCAGCGCGAGCTCACAATCTCCCCGCGCGGTGCGCTGCTACACCATGGAGCCTTCCCTGTCGCTGGCCGTGTGAGTGCTGCTGCTGCTGCTGTGGGAATCATGCTAGCCCAGTCTGCTGCAACGTCTGTGACGATGGAGAAGTTAGCACGCCGTACTACGTACTGCTGATCCACTTACATCACAACAGGCCATCAACAATCATTTTCAAAAACTTGTCTAGTGCTTTGTTTCAGTGAAATCAGTATTTAACAGGACCCTGAAATTGGCTATATTTTAACTTTACTTTTCAATTGTTAGCCCAAATTCAGACTCAGGTTGATTTAATGGATTCTGGTGCAGTTCTCTCTGCTTTGCAAAAGTTTGGAACAATGTTACATTAGTGGGCTGGGTCAATAGCCTTGATTGTACTCCTGTTGTTTGCCATAGTACTGTTGGGATCAATTCAAATCAGGCCATGATAGCTCTTTATAAAAACGACCCCTCTGCCCAAATCTGGCTGGGCTTGGCACAATCCTAGGAAAGCCAATGACGGGTAAGATGGGGGCGTGGTCACAAGCAACCTAAGACAGGAAGTATACCATATCATCAGAAGGTATACTCTCCCATGATGGGTAAGCTGGATTCCAGAGTTCCCACGACCTAAGCCAGGCTCTAGGAAAAGAGAGGGGGAATTATGGGAGAAAGCTGGCCTGAGGGCTTCCGCAGTACATAATGTGCGACAATATCAGGTTTTTCAATCATGTGCTTTTGGCCATAGTTCCATATCAATAGCCGCATTCCTGTGAATAGCAGCAAGGTGCTAATGGAATAGTCACACCCTATGCACCCTGTAGTGCTTGGAGGACAGAGGGCCTCTTAGCATATATAAAGAGGGACCTGAGCTCAATAAAAAAGGTCTCTTGCCTTGTTCTGTGTGTGTGTGTGTGTGTGTGAGTGATTTGTCATCTGAGGCTCCCTCGCCTGACTCGGTTTCCCTTTGTGCTGGCACAGGCTCTGGCACGTACCAGTTCCAAAAATAATCATTTTTGGGCAGCCTGGCCACCCAGATCAAATACTAACCAAAGGGAAAAAAAATGGTTAAAAAGGTTTTTAGCTGTGCTCACTAAAGTTTACATTAAAATGTAAATGGCTGCCAACAGAATTTTTTTTTAAAAGTCAAAAATAAAAACTAAAAGGTAAAAAGAAGATATACAAAAACATCATTTTGTCTAGAAAATTTGGCTTTTGTCTCTCAGTCAGCCCCAGATATTTGCAGAAACCTCCAAAATCTTAAAGGGTTTACAGAGTAACTTCCAACTATTTTAGGTGACCCAAAAGTTTTTAACCATGGCAGTCCAGGTAATAAATGTTTTTCAAAATGCCAGGCTAAGATTTTGGTGGCCACTATCCAAGAGACCAAAAAAAACTGGTTTAGAATGGGACTCCGAGAGGAGGGGATCTCCCAAAGGAACCAATGGAAGCAGACTCCTTTGCTGCTTCTTTGGGAGATTCCTTCAGGGAAAAATGGGACCCCATTTGTATATATCCCTTAGCTCTTTTTACCTCTGATGAGTGCGACCACATCAGGATGAAAACCAGGAAGGCTTTTAAACTTCTATTTTTGAGTTCTTAATTTTGATCTAGTGCTCTAGATTAATAAATTTTTCTGATTAGCCCTATTTTACAAGTGTTAGCTCTCAATCTAATAGGTTTTAAAAAGATAAGCTACAATTCCTTTGTTTGTTTTTTCTGTGTAGGTACACCAGTGTATTGTCAGTCTACATGTATTGCCATGTCTACATATGTTTGGTACCAAAATTGACATATGAGCTCATAAATTAAAATTTAAAAAATAAAATGGATCCAAATACTTTTGGTTCAGATGATTCAAAAAGTTCAATATAAATTGGGTGAACAAATAAAAATAAAAATGTCTTTAAAAGTTACTAACTCACAAGCTTCTCTAGGTGGTCGATTGTTAATAAAATGTTGATGTCTATAAAATGTTTACTATCCATTGTTTCTAGGATTTTTCTTCAGCAGGAAAAGAAATGATGCTATTAAATACACTTGTCTAATATTTTGTTTTTTAAAAAAGTAAGTAAATTAGATCTGACATGTATGAGATTGATCATGGATATGCTTGTTAAAGACATCTAAATGGTTTATAAAGTTAAAATGCTAACTGTTAAATATAACATCAAGTACTCTTAACTCCTTAAATTCCTTAAGGTAATATGCTTAAACATTATTGGTGTTTTCATAAATGGTTACATTAAAAAGAAACTTAAAATTACTTTGTGTCATCACTGAAAACAAGGTTATATAAAGAGTATAAACGTTTCAACTATTTCATCTTATTAAAATAAAATAAGATATATTTAGTAAAAAAAATTCTGGCTAAAAAAGTCTTCAAGCCTTCATGTAATAAAGTTATAATACATCTAAGTAAACAATAAGCAGATCTAAATGATAAAAAAAGGTCTATGTAAGTAAAGGACAAGTTTGTGTGTAACTAAGTTGGTTATATATATGTAACACAAATAGTTAAAACTATTCGAGGTTTTTCTCTAAGGTCAAATATTAATGTACTGGTATAAACCAAAGTTTAATCTGTTAAAATGACAAAAATTTCTTAAAACATGAATTCACTCCTAACATCGTGTTTGTTAAGTTTTATTCTCAGAACAACTAGTCTTGGAGAAATTAAGGTTTGTACCACTCTGTTTAAACAGCAACTGGCATTTTACAGTATTGTACTACATTACAAAATCTAGATTTTCTTTAAGTACTAAACTTGATTAATATAAAAATATCAATGTAATTATGGTGCTATTACTCTTCTTTACATATTAAATATCTTATATACCATCCTTGAAATCACCTATTTTCGTTTTATCCGATTATTACCAAACTAAAACTCTATAGCAGACTTTTCATTTTTGACATGAGGTCTGTTTTTAAGTACTTAAACAGCTCTAAAATATTGGCACTTGGGTCACCTAAAAGATTTTAGAGATTTAAACATAAGTTTATTTCCTGTTAAAGACATTCTGTAAGTCGGCAAAAGAAATTAAGAGAGAAATGGAAGACAATATTCAGAACAGCATTGAGGTTGATAGGTTAAAAGAATGATAAAACTTAAAACCAAGACTCCCATTTTACTGTGACTGACACCTGGGGTCATCTTTATTGGCTTGACCATTCGGGAGGCATTGGGTTAGCACAAGCAGCTGCAGATTTAAATTGCCAGTACAGTGTATTTTGGTGTATATTGCAAGGAAGAAATTGTATCCTTGAATTTGAAAGTGATGGGGTGGGTTTGGAAAGAATGACACCAGAATTCTACATGCTAATGAACTGAAAAATGTTGCTTTTTCAGAGGAAAATAAAGCATTTGCTTTGGTGAGGGGGGTTATCTCATGTAAATCTAAGTAAATAAAGAATTAGCCACTGTCTCATTTTAAAATAACATCCATTAAAAAACAAAACAGGTCTCCATTTTCAGTGCAACATTTCAAAAAAATATATGCTGCAATCTAATAATTAAAAGGAATTTTAACCCTGTTATGAAATATCTATTACCTTTTTAGTTAGATAACCAGTTTCAAAAGGAATGTTCAGGTTATTTAACTTTGTTTTTAAATGGCTGCATCAGAAAAAAATGTCTATTTTTTTTTAATTAAACTATTTCATCACTTGTTAAAAACATATTTTGGATCTGAGTTTGGTAAAGTATTATTTTACCTACTGTTATACTACCACAGACTATTGGCTTTTAGTTTCCTAAAGAGAAAAAAAAAAGTGCCTTTTTACTAGAAAGCCTTTGTGTATTGCCAGTTTTTCTGTTTGGGAAAATCTAAGGATTTACTGTGGTTAGTCTTACAGAAGAAATGTGGATTTGATAAACTAGTGCCTATGATTTTAACTTATGTTTGATATATAGTAGTAAGGGTTTTATGAATGTTGATTATTTTGTGCCAACAGCCCAGAATTGTCATTTATATGTAAGCAGAAAGCTATGAACTCTGCTTCCAAAGTTATTTAATTTTTTCAGTGTTTGAATGTTATTTTTTCTAAGTGTGTTAATAAAAGTGTAAAGAATTGGAAAAAATATAAATATTCTTAACTCGAGCATTTGCTGGATCATTTTTCTACAAAACTTGTTTGTATAATATAAAGCGCTCTCTGAAGAGTTGACTTTTTCAGTTTTCATACCCTGGAAATCACATTTTGTAAAACTGGGGACCATTCATAATTGTCAGATACTTTTTAAAATTATCTCAAAACATCACTTTTATAAAAAATTTTTTTTGAAAGAAAATTAGATAACATGTGGCCCCAGATGTTTGTATAACTTTAGGATGATCTAGACGATGTATGTTAAAATTGACTTTCTATTGACTGTACAGGCGTCCATTTTTGACATTACGCATGGTCCTCTTAGATCACATGAAGTTTGATTTGTGAACATTTCTATAGCCGAACTTGTATGTGTGGTTGCCTCCTTAATAAATAGCCTGACCATAATGTTTATTATTAAATTTAAAAAATAAAAATAAAAAATAAATATCTTTCAGGTAGTCTTTAAAGTAAAAGATTTAAAGAAACATTTTATCAAGCTGGTGTTCTACAAACTAAAGTTGTCTGTAATGATAAACTTAGACTTATAAAAATGACAAATTTTATTGGAGATTTACTTATATCATTTGATGTTTTGTAACCAAACCTAAACCTTATGTTACCTTTTACACTGAAATATAAAAATGTAAAGGTATTTTTAAAAGATAGTAAGAGCCTGATCTGTTTAAAGGTTAATGTTGTAACTGACATTCCTAAAGACTCAGAAACTGTTTGTCAAAATAACTCCAAAGTAGGCCAACCTTCAGTCCATTTAAAGCTGTATATCTCAAACAGGGGATATGGATATGTAACCCAGATTAAGCTATCTATAGACAGATAGTAAATAAAAAGGTAAAAATAACTATAAAATTATAAACATTAAGTTAAAGCCCAGTACTCTTTAAGACTTGTAAGACTGGCTTGCTGGAGGTTTAAGACCAAGGTTTAAATATTAAGGTTAAAATAAGGGGCCTAAGAAAGCCAATATTTGGCTCTTGCCCTCTCAGTCAGCCTGAACCCTGGGAAAAGGGGAAGAGCTTTACAACTCTGGGCCACATAACCTCCTGATCAGGGAGATTAATGAGACCACTAGAGAACAAAAAGCCAATCAATGTGCATGCTGCAAAAGAGGAGGGTCACTGGAAAGGGGAGACATCACTGATGCACCCAAGGGAAGCCACATGGTCAGTGAGACCTTGACCCA
>PVHX01013912.1:0-52654 GCA_004024805.1 Geosciurus inauris | reverse complement strand
CATATATTTATTGGACATTTCTGTTTCTTTTGAGAAGTTGCTGTTAGTTCTTTTGCACATTTATTAATTGGTTATTTATTTACTTTTGGTGTTAAATTTTTTGAGTTCTTTGTATATTCTGGGTATTAACACTCTATCAGAGTAGTAAGCCCATAGTTTTGAACTCAAACTGCTTGAAGAGTAGTCATATTCTAAGACCCAATAGTAGAACTGAAATTGTGATCAAGACTTCTTCCTAATTTTATGTTTTCTATCTTTCTAACATCTAACTTTTCTGGACACAAGCTTTTCACCTATTTCTCATGACACGGTTTCATTTCTTAAATATTATTTCACATTAGTAATGTGAAATTAGTTATTCTCCAACACTTTGAATAATTTTACTGGCATTTAGTGCATGTTTTCCATGACTACATAAGACATTTCACTAAATGCTAACCATGAATTAGTATCAGTCAGCAATCATAACCAATCCTCTGAGGCAAGTACTTTTATTTTCCTCTTGAACAGTTGGAGAAGCTGAAACTTAGATATTTAGGCCTTGTGGCTAGTAAGCAGTAGAACCATAACTGACTCCAGACAGCTTTGATGTCAAACTTATATGTGCCCATAATATCATCCAGACTCATGCCACATTGTATTTCCTGGGTATTATGTGATAATTTTTTTTTTCACTTTTTATTTATTTATTTATTTATTCATTCATTCATTCTACTTAGGTATACATGATAGCAGAATGCATTTTGATTCATTGTACACAGATGGAGCATAACTTTTCATTTTTCTGGTTGTATGTGATGTCGAATCACATCATATATGCAGTCATACATGAAGCTAGGGCTATGATATCCATCTTATTCCACCATCTTTACTGTCCCCATGCCCCCTCCCCGCTCCCTACCCTTTGACCAAATTTCCTCCATTCTTCCTGTGTCTCTTCCTCCATTATGGATCAGCATCCACTTATGTGATAATTTTCTAAAAATTTACTTGTAAACTTCACTCAAATCAGTCTAGTGACCTTAGAAAATAAGGTTGTACTCTTTATTTTTAAGCAAACCAACAATAAGAAAAACTATGTCTAGAATAAGACATTTAGACTTTTCACTGTAATATTATAATGAAGCAGTACTTCTTTTCCAAGACACCAGTTTTCTTCATGTCCTGTATCTAGGGCCTCACCTCAAAACAAAGGGGCTCCTGAAAAGCTCTGTGCTGTCACCAAGGCCACATTCAAATAAACCAGCTAGGGACTAAGGTCATTGTTAAGTGATTGTCAGCTTTTATTTATTACATGGGGTTATATTTGGCTATCTGGTATTTTTAGCTCAAACAGTATTTTAAAAAATAGCAAATCAGAGAGTATATAAAGGAGATTATGTACAAAACAAACCCTAAGAAAGCAATAAGGAATCACGGAGGGCAGTATGAAAATGGACATGAGAAGAAAACCTAAATCCAAGAACAACTGAGAGAAGAAAGTTAGCTTAAAACACTGATGGCCACTGAAAGTATTCTGCATTATCTCCCAGGACGGCACACAGTTTTGATAATTAAAAAAAAAAAAAAAAAAAAACTAAAGTGTTCCCAAGAAGATTTTATATGATTTTAGTATTTTTGTTTATTTGGCATGAGACAGAACAATGCAATTTGTTTATTTTTTAAACATACATCTGTATTGATTATTTCAGCATCGTTCACTTTCCCTTTACTTATCATCACAGTGTTGATGAATTATTTCTTCTACATTGTTTTGAGCTCCATCCTTTGAAATTTCAACTGCTTCTGTTCCCTAGGAATTCTCTCTGTGCTGTAGAATCTTTACTGTTTTGAAGAAGCTGCTATAAGTTTGGATATAAAAGCTCCCTCCAAAAGCTCATGTGTTGAAAGCATGATCCCAATGCAACTAGGTTCAAAGTTATGGCTTCTAGGCAATGATCAGAACTTTGGCTTTATCAGTGGATTAATCCAACAAGTGGATTAATTCATTGATAACAGAATGAACTACTGAGTGCTAACTATAGGCAAGTAGGGCATGACTGGAAAAAGCAGATCACCAGGGTCATGCCCTTAGACTATATCTGTCACTGCCTATCCCCTTCTCTCTCATCTCTCCCTCTCTGCTTCCCAGCTTCCATAAACTGAGCAGTTTTCTTATGCCATGCCCTTCCATCATGATGTTCTTCCTCACCTGAGGTCCAAAGCAATGGAGTTGGCTGATCATGAACTTCTGAAACCATGAGCCAAAATATGCCTTTCCTCCTCATATAAGTTGCTCTTCACAGGCTCTTTGGTCACAGTGAAAAAGAGGTGATTGTTTTGATTTTTAAAAAAGTTTTGCAATTACATGGGCACAATTTTCACCTGCTATATGAAAACATCATCCTGACATTTTTTTCCTCTCTCACTTGCTATCCCTGTTTACTTTCTTATGCTCTTACTTTTGTAAATGTTCCTCCATTATAATGGTGCTCCACTTTACAAATACAGGAGAAAGGGTATGAAGTGCCTCAGCAACTGTGTAAGAAAGACCTACTATTAGCAGTCAATGAGCCATCCACCACCTCCAGCTGCGACCCACATCCAGTCATTGGAGGAAAGGAAACTGGAACATTTGACTCTTGTCTTTAGCTTCCAGTTTGCACTGATTGCCACTAATTAAAAATGGGTGGCTGGAGGACAGAAAGCCTCACTCTCAGGGAGGGTGAGATTAGGTGTTTGCATCAATTTCCCACCACTCACACCAGTGCCCTGGTTCCAATGAGAACATCAACCTTCTGTCAATCATCATGTTTGGCAGTTAAGTGGGTTCTCACACTCTATCCATCCCTTCTCTGGAAAATCAACAAAGTATTACTATTTCCTCTCCTTCTATCTCTAGCATACTGCAACTGAGCCCCCCCACCATCCCCCCATTTTTAACTGTCTCCTTTTTAATATGCCCGCTTTGATTTCCTTTTCTTCTTTCTTGAGTCTATTAAATGTTTTGCTCTAAGTTCATTTGCTATTCATGCCGTTGAATTCCGGCTTGTGATCATCTTGAATAACATTCAGCTTGATAAACCATCTACATAACACTTTCTATTTACAAAATCCTTTTAATTAGATCTTCCTTAATAATCCTGGGAAGTGATTGGGTGGACTTAAATCTACTTCTCCTGAGTCTTTCCTTTTCATACTTACACAAATCTCCAGTCTTTTTTTTTTCTTCAAATCACCATTATTTGCTTATCAGTCTCTTTCTTCCAATGCACTATTTTTAGCTTTTAAGACATTTCTTCACAGACATCTGCTCTGGGATCAGCTACAAGGACCTGTAACTCTCCCAGAGCCTCACCACCCACTGGGCACATATGTGGGAATGCTGATGTTAACACCTAACTTCTCTGGTTCATTTCTTCAAAATCGCGATGCATAAAACCCAGGTTCCTGAAAATCCCCTCTTAAAAAAAGTGTTTTTAGAATCTCCAGTGGCATGTGCAACATGCACTCGCTTCTCTTGGATTTGGTGCCAATCTGCTGGCCAGAGTCCTTTCCTCCTGCTGTTCTGTGGGACCATTTACCTCCACCACCACTTTTTAGGGTGCAGCAAATGCCTTGGAGGTAGCTATGGCTGTTCCACCATCACAGGATCATTCCCTCTCCGACTCCCAAAGTCCCCCTTGCTGATCTTGAGCTCAGCTTGCTGCTGCTGGTAGCACCTGCAAACATCCCAAGTCACATCTGCTCCAACATGTGTGGCAAGATGGCAATGAAAGTCTTTCTCCTCTCCTCTTTGTTGTATATGCAGGTGACAGTGGCCTAGTAGAGTACTGCTGGTATGTGGCATACATGCTGGATGACCTAACAAGGACCATAAACTGGTGACTTCAGCAACAGAGAAGCATTCTCTCAGAGTTCTGGGGGCTGGAAGTCCAAGACCAAGGTGTTGGCATGTTTGGTTCCTTCTGAGGCCACTCTCCTTCTCGCAGATCTTCACCTTCTCTCTGTCATCACAGGGACTTTTCTCTGTGCATGCTCACCCCTAGTACTTATGTTTCCTCCTCATATAAGGACACCAATCATACTGGATTAGGGCCTGCCTTAAAGGTCTCATCTTAATTTAATTGCCTCTGTAAAGGCCCTATTTACAAATATAGTTACATTTCAAGGCACTCACTGTTAAGGTTTCAATATATAAATTTGGTGGGAATATAATTCAGCCATAAGATATATCAGTACAATTTAGTTTCATTTGTTCTCTATCTCCCCCGCCTCCCCTCCATCCGATACAGACATGCATCCTGAAGTCAAGTGTCTAAGAACCCCATCCACACATCACTGAGAATTGTTGCACCCCTCTGAAATGTAGGCATAGATTTTTCCTGCATTGGTCATGCATTGCTTTACCCAGAGACTTCCACAGACCCTGCACAAAAAGATGTACCTGGAGTCACTTAAGTTCAGTACACATTCCCAAATATATCAGCACCCTCAGTGAAGGTGACCATCTGGACTAAATGAATCACTGCTAAACATGCCTCAGGGCTGATGCTCAGTGCAGCATTGAAGACTGCTAGCAGAGAAAGTTGATTAGTGCATCAACATAGCTCTGCCTAACTTCTTTGCTGTTTGACCTTGGGTAATCCACTTAACTTCTCTGTGCCTTGGTCCTCATATCTCTAACAGAGTACCTTTTATAGGCATTATTTATTATAACATTCATTTAGCACATTTTATTGTTCACTCAGTTTAGCAGATTTTAATTTTCACTCAGTTATTAATAAGTAATTTCATTTAATTCATAGTGAAATTTGATATAATTTAATCATTTAATAGATGAGAAAACCAAAGATCAGAAGGATTAAGAAATGTGACCAAAGCCACACAACTAATATGCAGAAAAACTCGGATTATAATTTCTCTCTTTCATTCTCCCTCTCTTGCTGAATCTTTTAAACTTGCCTGAACACACCTTTGAGTGCACGTGTGTACATGTGCGTGCACACATACACACACACACAGAAGATATTCTCAAGTGTGGCTGGAGACACACCCAGAGCCCCATGGCTAAACTGACCCACTGTGCATGGTATGCAGGACTTCTACTCTTTACCAGGAGTTAGAATACTTTTCCAGAGGCAGACAGATAGTAAAACATTTTCAGATTTGCAATTCTTCAGCTTTGCTATTGAATAACAAAAGTAGCCATTGATAATACATAAATAAAAGGCCAGGCCTATGTCCCAGTAAAATTTTTAGAAAAGCAGGCAGCAAGTTTCATTCAACTCACTGACTGACACAATTCACAGAGTCAAGGCTTTAGAGGGACAGTTAATAACACCCCTTTCCTCCCATGCTGAACTTGGATTGTGTCTTAGTCAGCATTTTTGCTATGGTGACTAAAGGACCCAATCAGAACAAATGCAAAGGAAGAAAGGTTTATTTAAGTACTCACAGTTTCAGAGATTTCAATACATAGACAGCAGACTCCATTCCTCAGGGCTCCAGGTGAGGCAGGACATCATGACAGAAGAGTGTGGCAGAAGAAAGCAGCTCATGTGGTCAGGAAGCAGAGAGAGAGAGACATCACTATCCAGATACCAAATATATACCACATAGCCCCACCCCCAATGAATCACTTCCCCCAGCCACACCCCACTTGCCTCCAGTTCTCACGCAGTGAATCCAGGTTAAGGCTATAACCCAATCATTTCTCCTCCAAACCTTCTTGCACCGTCTCACATGTGAGCTTTTAGGGATTACCACATCTAAACCATAGCAGGTTGTGTCAGTCAAAGTCCATTGTGAGGCAGGGGTAGGGGTGGGGTGGGGGTAGAGATACACTATAGCAATTTCAAATAGAAAATTTAATACAATAAGAGTTTCAGAGGCAATAGAAGGGGTAGAAAGTTTATGATGAAACAAGGAAATAACTATTATTCCATGGTTCATTGGGTATGTGGTCTTGATACTTTCCCCTCCCTGAGCCCTTGCCCTTCTCATAGCCTCACCCTAGGTGAGGCCTGTGTTTACCTTTTGCTTTAGGATTGACTATATATATGACTTGCTATTACAGTTTAGATATTATGTGTTCCTAAAAGCTTATGAATGAGACAATCCAAGAATGTTCAGAGGTGAAATGATTAGATTATGAGAACTTTGACTTGATCAGTGGATTAACTGAGCAGTGACTATAGTCAGGTAGGGTGTGGCTAGCTTGAATGTAAGATACTCCAGAAGGTGGCAGTCTTAGGGAGCTCCCACACTCCTGCAGGCTTTACCTCCAAGAACCCCATCAAGTTCTCATATTGAGGAGCTGAGAAAGAGCCCCTCATGGTTTGGGCAGCTGGTGAGGAAGAAAAATTGTGAAATATGTCAAGAGCATTTTCCATATCAAAGGTGCTCTTTAGGGAAAAATAGACTCTGACAGAGTCTTATCCTGACAAGGGAGCCCTATCCCTCCCACCCCAGTTCCCTCCAGCACTCCTATCTCATCTAAGATGATAACATATTCATCAGAGGTCATGAAAATAAATCAAGAACTCTGGAAGCAAAAATGGAAGAAGGAGAGATAGAAAAAGCTAGACCATGATAGACACACTTGGAAAGATCAGAGCTCCAAGACCTAGGACTCCTAAGAGATTAGAATTTAATAAAAATGTTATATGATACTCTCCCCACAACACACACACACCTTGACATAGCACCAGTAGGGTTCCATAAAGTAGATCCAAACCAAAAGAGCTGCAGAACATGATCTCTCCCAGAGAAGAGGCACAAATTCTTGCTCAAATGCCACTTTCTCTAGAGACTAATCTAACCATGCGATTAAAAACTATAGATCATTCTTTCCTCATTACACCCCCATAGATATTCTCCATTCCCCTTATATGCTATCTTCCATCTCATACTTTCAATTTTTAACACATTAAAGTTTACTGATTTAATCTATTTCCTGTTCTTTATCAGCCATCCCCAATTCAATATAAACTCCATTCAGGTGAAGATTTTTGTCTTTGTTTGCTGATCTTTTTGGACAATACCTAGCTCAAAAAATATTTGCTGAATAAAAGAAGTTAGTCCTAAAAATATCTGCAGACTTCTCCTAATGTTCAAGGCTTTCATTCTGACATGCCCTGTGATCTGAGCATGTGCCTTACACCAGAGAGCAGGATTCAACAAACTATGCACAAGGGTCAAATCAAGGTTGCTGTCTGTTTTTGTAAAGAAAGTCTTCCTGAAACACGGCCACGGTCTCTTGTCTACTCACTGTCCCTGCTACATTATACATTGTAAAGGTGGGGCTGAGTCTCTGCAAAAGAAATTAGGTGGCCCTAAAAATATTCACTATCTGGTCTGATTTACACAATTTGGCCCATTGTTTTCAAACACAGCAACAAACTTAAAAACTAAATAGGAATTTCAAGTCTGTCTGCCTTCCCTTCTTCCTGACTTCCTGGCCTGTTGCTGCAAACTTTGCAGGTCAGACCTCTGTGCTCATTTATGATCTGGCCGTTATCTTTCTACTCCATCTCTCAGAAAATGAAAAATACTTCTGCAGAAATTCTTGGAATAAATACTGAGGAGACAAAGGAAAAAGCTGAAGTAGAGATAGAGAAGGATAATTAAGGATAATGAAAGAGATTGTTCCGTGTCTGATTAGATAATTGACATTATTTAGGTGAAGAAAGAAGAACAAAAATCTAAAATACCTAAACTGCTAATTTAACGTCTTTATATCCCCTTGATAATTTCTGTGTTTGGTTGTTTTTGGATTTTATGTCCACTAACTGAAATGAGATTTTCCCTAAGTTATTCCAGCTTCTTTAGGCTGGCATTTAATTCAAAAACCAAGCTTCTTTTCACAATCTGTAAAATATTCAGGAGAGTGAGGGGACCCATAAGTGAATACAAACCACAATTAGATAGATCAATAAGAACTTGCTCCTAGAATCCCTTACATCACCTTCTGGAGCGAGCTACTTCTTGAGGATCTATTGACATTTCATTACCTCCTTAGCAGCCCTGCAAGGTAAGGTCCTAACATAGCTCAGCTATTCTCCCACTAACTGAAATTTTAGGTCACAAAATATTTCAATGTAAGTCTACCACCCTGCATTGTTACAAAAGGGAACATAAATTGTCTTTCCATTTCTGATTTTTACATAAAATATATTTTGATTGGCCCAGATCATTTTTGCTTACAGTCCAACTGTTAATAATAAATAATGCATGTGAGAAAAAGTTATAGAAATTTGAATAAAGCGAGGGTTTAAAGTGGACTAATTTTTATGGCTTCCTACCCATAAAATGGTCTCATTTTTAGCAATTTTCTACTCATGAAAAGTACTTTTTAAAAATCAACTTGTCTTTGAAGCAGAACACACACAGTGGCTTTTTTCATTACAATAGCACTGAGCTTCTAAACGTTGATTGGTATTTTATGAGAAGTCGCACCTATTTTCTTCAACTGCTGATAAAAACAAATCTATTGCAAATTACACATGTGAAATTCCTTATTACCCTTTGTTGCCTAAGTCCTAGAAATAAAGATAGTGCTATTTGCACATATGAAAATCACAGATGCTAGATAAATGGATTTTTATTGAGTAACCACAGCCCCCAAGGGTTTGAATATTTGTAAGGGTTTATTCTTCATTTGATGATTTTTGAATTGCTAATGTTCTGGGTCTCTGATATCAGCTCTTTCTTAATCGTAAATCAATAAAATAATGCTAACATTTCCTTCATTTTTTAGAACATGGCATAAGGAAAATAGCCCTGGCCTCAGAGTCAGGAGGTCAGTCTTCTGAACAGATCCCTAACTCTAACAGACATCTGGTCACTGGTACTCTCTAACCTTTCTGGATTGCAGTTTGTTCAACTGCTAAGTGAGGAATCTGCATTAGAAAACCTCAGAAGACTCTTTAAGGACAACCTTCCACACTTGTCAAAGAAATGTGATTAGCTAGCTAGCAGCTGACCTTCCTCAGATTTTTGTTTTTTTTCCAGAAAGCTAAGGTGCCATACTAATGGTCTCTGTGGCCTCTGAAGAAAGTGCAGCTAAGCATTATTTAATTCTGTCATTGCATCAAGAGGTTTTCTCATAGTAGTTCCAAAAGCATCCTTATTCCCTGCAAAATAAATAAACAAACAAGTAAAATTAACAAACACTTTCAGAATAACATGCTAAAGGAAGAGAAAGCACACAGATATAAAGTGGTAGTGAACATTTATGTGTTGGCTATTCCCCCCTCTGCAGCTAATATAAAGTGCCACTGTTACAGCATGTTGGGAGGACAACAAGATTTAAAGAATTACCAACTTCTTTCCCAAAAAGCCACTCATTTGTGTATCCACTCATTTACTTATGTGTTCATTCAATAATTTTTTGTCATACTATATGGCAGGCACTTTTCTAGGGGCTGGAGAAAAATAATCCAGGCAAGGCCTCCACATTGAATAGAACTTACATTTTTGTGAAGGACTGTGTTAGTTAGCCTTTCAGTACTGTGACAAAATATCTGAGGAAATCAATTTAAAGGAGAAAAAATGTATTTTGGCTCACAGTTTCAGAACTTTCAGTCCACAGTCACTAGGTCCTATTGCTTTGGGCCTTTAGCAAGATAGAAAACATGGTGGAGAACCTGTGTTGGAACAAAATTTCTTATTTATGGTGACTGGAAGAGAGAGAGAGAAAGAGGAGAGAGAGACAAAATATACCTTTCAAAAGCACACCCCCAGTGACCCACCTCTTCCACTTGGACATCATCTACTAAATGTTTTACTACCCTCTAATGCACCACCCACTGATGACCAGTCCTTCCACTTATGAGACTTCAGGGGACATTACAGATCCAATCTTTAACAAGGACTGACAATGATCAGGTGAACATATGAATAAATAATAACAGTAATGTAATTTCAGGGAGAGATACTAGTAAGAAGAAAATAAAACTGGAATGTGGTAAAGAAAGGGATGTGTAGCAAGAAGCATGATGCAGCTGCAGATTGAGTGGTTGGGGAAGGAGTAGCTGTGGCTACTCAAGACCGGGAAAGAGAGAGTCCCAGACAAAGGCAGCCACAAGCAAGACCCCGAGGAGGGAGAGTACTTAGGTTTCCCATTAGTCCATGGTGACTGGAATCCAGTGGGCACAAAGAAGAAGTATTTGAAATGATATCAGGGAAAGATCCAGGACTAGATCACATAGGAACTTGCACGCAATGGTCAAACTTTGTACTTTTTTTTTAATTACTAAAGTTTATTATAGTATCTATAATCCAAATATATGACATGTACCCTTGTGGCATCTAAGGAAGTAAGTAGGATCACAGATATAATTAGAAATTGTCTCAGCAGATGTCCGTAACAGCAATAATTAATTTTATTGAATAAATTCTGCTAGGTATTGTGCAGATTGCTTTCATGTATTAGTTCAAGTACATTTTATACAGCCCAAGGCTGATTATCACCAAAACCTTTTATAGATAAAGAATCTGAAACTTTAAATTTTTCTATATGACCTGTCAGAATTCACATCACTAGACACTGGGAGATCAGGAATGGAACCCAGGTTTCTGATTCCAAAGCCCAACTTAGAATCCTTTTAAATGTGAGGGAGGCAGTGGAGGTCAGGAAGGGGGCATTTGGCTGGATTAAAAGCTCTGTGAAGCAAGAGATCTTCATTAGGATGAAGATTGTAGGACATATAGAAGCATCTTTCACAAAGCTGGCACTCAAAACATTGATTGAATAAATCTAGAATTTGTCATCTTGCTGGTCTCAATATGCCTTGAAGGGAACGAAGGAGAATGGATACCATTTTGCATTCTTTCTAAATGTTTGCCTTCCATTTTTCTCTCCAAAAATTGTTCCCATTTCCTTTAAATACCTTTTTCCTGTTTATTTAACCATTGATGCCTGTAACTATCATGATGAACAAAGTTATCCCCAACTCATTTGTCTTCCCTTCCACTGCCCAGTCCCCATTCAAAAAAGACTCCTTCCTCTAGACGTGTGTGTGTGTGTGTGTGTGTGTGTGTGAGAGAGAGAGAGAGAGAGAGAGAGAGAGAGACAGGGAATAAAACACAGGGCCTCCTGTATGCTAAGTAAGTGCTGTACTACTAACCCACATCCCTACCACTTTTTATTTTACTTTTGAGACAGGTTCTCACTAAATTGCACAGGCTAGTCCCAAACTTGCAGTCTTCCTGCATCAGACTCCCAAGGAGCTGGAATTACAGCCATGGACCACCATATTTAGCCACACACGCTCTCTTAATGGAGCATAGATCCTGATTCCTGCTTCACTGCATCAGGAAGAGATGGTACACTAACCATGAGAAGTGTACCTACTTTACCTAGATGCTAACCCTCACTGTGGTGGAACACGTCCAAGACAGATGGAGCTGGTGTTCTTGCCCTTATACCAGGGGATAGGTGGAAGCAGACCAAGCTACTGGGAGAGGAATAAGAAACACAGAAGTTGGGAAGAAAGTGAAAAAGTAAAAGTTAACAGGGATTATCAGGGGCCAGGTAAAACAGAGCCATAGGATAGAATTACAGAGTAGTGTAATCCAGAAAGAGCACAAAGAACAGGTGAACAGCCAAGAAACAGAGGATGACAGAAATTCCAGTGGGAGGTCAAAGAGCCAGCTGACCTAAAGAAAGAAATAGAAATTTGGTGTACCTAAGTGGGCACAGTAGGCAACCCTGAGGTCAGGATAAATCCATCAGCAAAATTCAAGGTCAGCAGGTAATTTACAGGGTGTGCCCCAGAATTGTTTGTCCACATTCTTTTCTTTCCTTAGCAAGAGCAGAAAGCAGTATATGATAACTGGGAGGGAGAGGGTATCAGGAAAAGAACAGATGTGTTTCCCTTACCAAGAGAAGTTCCCTGATGATTCTGGAAAATGGTTTCTGGTATGGTCTAGATATTAGGTATCTGCCAAAAGCTCGTAAGTAACACCAGGCAAGAACGTTCACAGATGAATTGATTGGGTTATGAGAACCTTAACCCAATCAGTGCATTGATCCACTCATAGAGATTAACTAGGTGGTAACTGTAGATATGTAGGATGTGGCTAGAAGAGTGAGTCATTGGGGGCAGGCCTTGGAGTTTATATTTTGTCCATGGTGAGGAGGGCTCCCTCTGCTTCCTGGTACCATGTTCCCAGCTGCTTTCCTCCACCACACCCTTATGCCATGACTTGCTGCTTCACCCAGGCCTAGAACAATGGAGTGGACCATCTATGGACTGGGACATCTAAAATTGTGAGCCCCAAATAAATTTTTATTTCTTTAAATTTGTTTTCCTTTTCATCACAATGATTAAAAGCTGACTAAAACAACTTCATAGAGACATTTCCTGTTTGTTTATTTGTTTGTTTCTGTACACATTTACTCATCAGTTTTAATCTATCCAGGATGTTGATTTGAAATCAGGTCAAGCTGGGATATCTGTTGATGCCAAAATTATTCTTCCTAGGGTTTGTCACTTGTTAGCTTTGGAATACTATTATTAGCAAATTGAAATTTAATTTTCTTTTTATTTACCTTTCATGTGATCTTCAAGGCTTTCCTTGATCTGGCCTCAAACTTCCGCTACAGCCTCACTAGGTGCTATACCCAATCATCTGTTTTCAGAGCTTTGCGCTGATTGTTCATATTCTTTTAAGGGTTCTCAAGCTAGGGGTGGGATCCAGTCATCCAAGGATGGGCTTCTGGTGCCCAAGAATTCTTAGTCACCTTTTGAAAGTTTATATGTTCATTTGGTTAGCTTTTTAAAGGGGCTTATGACTCCAAAATATGTTTAAAACCATTATGCAATTTGCTCAGTCTCAAATACTGTTTTATTGTCACCATTTTTAGGTGACATTACTTAATCCTATTCCTTAAGGCCAAACTGATACCATCTATTTGTTAAAGATAGTCTAGATTTCCCAGGTCAAATCAAATCACTCTTTCCTTTCAAATTTTGTCATGATTTGTATGAACCTCTAGCAACAACACATTTCAATTTGCCTTGTGATAAGGTCAATAATGTTAATCTATCCTAATGGATGGAAACCTCTTTGGGTAGAAAAATCCATGCATCATTTGTCTTTCTGTATTCTCATTGTGGTACTACCTTACAAACAGTCCATACACAAAAATAAAAGTTTTTGTGTTGAACTGAAGAGGATGAAGCCAAGTTTTATCAGATTTAAGAGATTCTGAAAGGGATCTGCCTGGGTCTCAGTGTAACTAATGGGCTTCTCATTCCTTTCTGTCCTATTAAATTCCATTGGTGTAAACATACAATGGCCTCTAAGAAGCAGCCCTCCTCCATACACTCCAACTCTCATTCTGGTGTGGTGTGGCACTAGCTCTGCCTCTAGCCCTAAGCACAGTTCTCTGCCCACTAGTTCCTTGAGGTTTTGTGTGAACTTTAGTTTCAAGTCAGACTCCCAAATGTATTCACCAAAGACGTATGGAAGGAGCTACTATGTACCAGAGCCTGACTTAGCATTGGAAATCAAAGGGTGGGCAAGAATATGTACTGACTTGTAGCCCTCATCTGTAGTTTGTAGATTTCAAGCATGCTGGTTTGATTCCTGATGCTATATCACAGTTCATGTCATATTTTAAGTCCATAATGATTTTGTACATCTGACCCTTTGCTGGACATAAGAAGATAATTGTGAATTCTGACTCTTGTTGGCTTCCAGAAGTCCCTTGAATGCTGTGTTGCCATTTTCAGAATATGATATTACAGACATAATCAAAGTTTGATGGCCATGTGTTTTTTCTTTTCTTTCTGGCTTTGCTATTTTTGTATTGCTGCATCCATAGACCATCTTGTCATAAAGCAGAAGGATTGCACATTATGATGAGAGATTTTTCCTCTAAATATAGAATAGTTGCAAAGCAATCATAATAATAATATGGATTGTGGCATAATGTGCCTGTGTTTTCTTATTATGGCATATTTTGCTGTGATGTTCCTCTATTGAATGTACCGCTTATATGTATTAAAAATGATGTAAGTGACCATTTAGAATTATTATCTTTCTCCCATGACAATTTTGGGGACTGTTTTCCCATTGAAAAGGGTACTGCCATTTGTATGTTAAATGTTTAAATGGATTCCTTTATTTTAATATCTAACTAATAGAGGGAAGTTTAATAGAGCACTTTCTTTACTTTCTCTTCTTTATCTGTTGTTGTTTCTCATTTGTTCTGATGTCTTTCAGACTCCAAGTACACAAAGATCATTTCCACACAGAGAGGGATCTGATTATCTCATGCTGTAAAGAGCCTCTGAAAAGCTCAGATGTACCTGAGGGAAAGAACCTTGATTTTGTCCTACACAGAGAGCAAAAGGAAAACAAACAGCAGTGAGTTCCTCAATGTGGATAATTATCAGCATATGGTCAGTCCTCTTTATCCCTCCTTTTTAACCACTTCCACTGTATTGCACAGGAAATATTTATCATTGTGTATTTGTAATGATTACTGTATTTGTTATGATTATCTAGTTTCCTAGAATGTTAATGACTAGAGGATTTGAGGTATTTGCTTTCCTGGAAGAAACCAGAATGTTGTGTGTATTAATGACACAATATCCACCTCATTCCATTTGTTCTGGACTCAGCTGTTTATACCACCTTCTTTTTTGCCTAGGCTTCCAGTCCAGCTTAATTTGCCCACTGCAGTCTATGTTAATTTTTCTTCTTGAACTCATTACCCCTTGTCAATATCATGCATTTAGATTTCAGTTGTTTATAATTATCTCCTGTGTGTCATAGCTTAGTGAGGGTGTTACTTTGGGTAAATCACATAATTATTTCTATTTCCTTCTATGGAAAGTGGGAATAGCGTATTGCCTTTGACCTTGATGGCTTCCATAAGGAGACCACCCCTCTCTTCACCATGCCGTATTTCTACCTCTCCTAACGTGCTCTGGATATGCCTTTTACATAGACCCTCATCTACTTATCATCATCAATAATAGAGGAATATCTGTTCTATAATTGAAATATTCAGCTTTCTTGTGTCATATCTGACTCTTGCCAAGTCTGAAGCACACTTGGGCAAAGCAATTGCATGAGAAATACAGTGAAGCTACATTCACTGTACATTTTCACAGGTGTGTGTAAAGCCAGGGCCATACTTGCAGCTGGCTGGGAATGTGTCTGGGTCTACAGACACTGTAGGCCAGAGAAAGCAAAGACATTTTGACCCTCAGTTCTCACCCACCTCTTCATTTCGACCTCGGTTCTTGCCCAGGTCTTCTCATTCAGCTTTAGTAGAGAACTCATTCTTTAGGAATGTCTTTGCTAGACAACAAAACTGATACTTGATTTCATTTGACTTTCTTGTGTCTATTTTCTCATCGGTTAGAACTCCAAAGCTGGAAAGCGGCATGCTAATTCAGCTTATACTCATACTTCTCAATAATAAACCAAACTCCAACAAATTATTGTGATGATTAAGGAAGATACTACATGTAAGAACCTTTAGCATAATCTGTGCTGTATAATAAATATTCTTTACATATGAGCATTGTCTTAGATGTTGGACGGGATGCCCATTGATTTTATTTTTATGGTATATTTTATGCAGGTTAAGTGCATACTTGTATGATGAGCATAGAGAGTACCTAATGAAATTTGCTTGTTTTTTTAATGACTGAAATAAAGATTTTTAGGGAATCAAGACTCTTGCCTTCCAAAATAAAATAAGGAGATGCTTTTTATCCTAGAATCTTGGTTTTTATTTTTTCCTCAAGTTTTGCATCATCTAATCACATAATTTTACTTTTATAAATTCTCTAATGAAAAACATTTTACAAACATATTGCTTAAATTAGTGCTTGTATATTATACAATTTATGATAAATTTCAATACAGGTCAAAACTTTCCTTGACATGATGTGCATATTTTGTATATGTTGTATACATAAATGCCTCTAATATCTTTTCCTTTATCCAGTATTTAAGAATACATATCATTGTGTGAATAATAAGGCCCTTGTACATTAGCTCTGCTTTTAATATGATGAATGTATTTCATTAATAACTCATGTCTTTTTATTAACTCTCTTCAGTCTTTCTTTCTTTTCTTTTTTTTTTTTAATTTTTTTTTTGTAGATGAACACAATGTCTTTATTTTATTGCTCTGTATGTGGTGCTGAGGATCGAACCCAGGGCCTCATGCATGCGAGGCAAGCGCTCTACCACTGAGCCACAATCCCAGCCCATCTCTTCAGTCTTTCTTAACTAAAATTTTCATGTATGTTTCAGTTTCATCTGTTCCTATTTCTTCCTTGGGATCATCTGAATTTTCAGATAAAGCTGCCATTATCCAAAATTACCTTATTTTTGGTCTTATTGTATTCATCTTGTCATTCTTTCCTCCAAGCAATTTTTGCCCAAAAATAAATGAAATAGGTTTCACAAATGCAGAAACTAAAGCTCAGAGGTTAAACTATTGGCCTGAATTCTTCCTGATAGTGTCAGAATGACAATTAATTTCATTTTTATTAATTTTAATCTAATTTTTATTTTAGAATAAAACTTCAGTGATTTGTCCACCAGACTAAGTGATCTTATCAATAAAAATCACTTGATTTCCTTGAGGCCCACCTAGAGTTATCACCAGGCTTAGGATATGTCTGAATAGAAAAGCCTTAATTATTTTTTAAATAAGATGTTAAATTTAGTTAGCCAATTTATAATGGTAGTGAAATCAATTATGAATTTTGGATAAAAGATGATTCTATCCATACAGATACAAAAAACAGATATAGGTATAACTTTATTATTCAAAAAATATTTTAAACATTTGAATTTAACTTTTCCTTCTGTGCTTTTTTATGACAAATTTCCATTTCAAAGATAGTGGTATCTTTTGTTCCCTGAATTCTATCCTCTATTGGTATTAAGTACTGGTATTTGAATAGAACTTTTACCTTAATAATATTTCCTCATATTTCTCATAGAATTTTCCCATCCATTTCTCCAGAGAGAAAATTAAGGCTCAGAACAATTGATATTGACCATAATCAGGAAGTAAGTAGTTTAGTAGAAACATGAATTGAGTTCTGTCTCCAAATCTCCTTTTCTATTTTTTAGCTTCAGATTTGGCCTAATCAGAATAAATTTGAAATGTGTACATAGAAGGCTTATTTTTTTTTTCCAAAATACTTTTACTTTTCTTTTTAATTACAATAAATATTAGTTTCTGATCTTAAGGAACACAATATACATTTAACACATATATATATATGCATATATGTAAAATAAACATGTGTGCTTACTCATATGCATATAAGAAAATATATATATATATATATATTATATACATTCACGTCTTAGTAATCTCTATCCCTTCAATGAGGTTTTTTTTAATATTTATTTTTTAGTTGTAGATGGACAGAATATCTTTATTTTATTTTTATGTGGTGCTGAAGATCGAACCCAGTGTCCTATGTGTGCTAGGTGAGCATGCTACCACTGAGCCATAACCCCAGCCTCCAATGAGGTTATTTTTTATTTCTCTCTTCCTCTTCAGTTTTTTTAAATTTTATCTCTGAATACTCTATCTCAAATCAATGCTGCAGCATGATTGTGGCCACCACGTAAAACACTAAGAACTTAAGAATGAGACTGCAGAACACCACAGGCCAGAGAACCTATTCCAGTTATCTTCCCCCAGCCTAGACATTCAGAATAGGTCCTAGCTTGGATGGATATATGTGCATCATCTACTGGGGTCACTGAGATTTTTTTTGGTCTTCCCCAGTAGCCTGAACTACACTTTCTGGTGAATAAAAATAACTCAGACTTTTGTTGTCCAAGATGTTGTAGTTGTTGGGTTAATAGTTTTAAATAGAACACAGGGGTTTTATGTACTTGGTTTTACCCAACAGAGACCAGGGAAGCAATAAAAAAGCTTGGTGATCTAGACACCTGAAGTCATATAGGTGATTTACAGGAAAGCTTTCTAGTCTTGTTAAAGGAAAATATACTTAGAAGCTGGATCTACTAGAAATGATTCCCTTTACAAATACCTAAATGAAAATGTTGTTAAAAGTACAGAATGCTGTGAGTTGCTTTTGCTTGGTCTCTCTGTACTTAGGTCAACCTTACTGGCATCCAGTAGGTGCCAAATGCTAATTAGTAAGCAGAAACATAGTCTTGATTTTTACCTAGGTCCCTACTGGATATGTGCACTTTCATGGGGACACTTCTGAAGAGGTGTGTTCTTGTATCACATCTTTAACAGTCCATTTACACTTAATTTGTCAATCTGCGTATTTGTTTGGAAATTTACAGTGCTACGATGCCTACTGATTTATGTCTTTTTCTAAAATCATGAATTTCCTAGGATGGTTATAAGTATTCATTGGTCTTGACCCCAATTACTCATTTTCCTCTTCTGTAGTCTTCCAGGTCTCATTACAACAATATATCTTGAAAGACAAAATGTGTGCTGCCAAATCCATAAAAACTTTTCTCACAGGAGCTATTCTTCTATTTATTCAACAAAAGGTATTGAAAGATTAAAAATGTGGGGTCTGCTCCAAACCAGAGGCAACATGCTCCATATAGCCAAGGGATCTTTATTCATGGTGGGGGTCTGTGCAGGTGGGCGCCCAGGAGAAAGAAGGAGAGAAAAAAGGGCAGAGGGGATATGGGGCATAGAATTTTTAGGGCCCGCTATGAACATGTGGTGGGGTATGGATTGGTCACTTCAAAACTGGCGTGATAGATAAGCATTCACAGCTCGGTAGTGATCTTTGATGTAGTAACCTGAGCGGCCAGGCTTTGTTCTCTCCTGCGGAAACCGCTGAGGAACTGCTTCGGCTTTAGAGAGAGGAGGAGCCAAACGGTATAGGGAGGGCTCTTTTTACCTTACAGGTATTACGTCATTTCCGGCCTACCAGGTACTCCTCAGAGTCCTGGTGATTCAATGGTGACTGAATCATTGAATCACCAGGACTCATCACCAAGCCTCATCACCACTCATGGTGCTTCCAATTTAACCAAGAGGAGGGCTAACAAAAGCGAGAATGCCCAAGGTAAAGAATACAGAGACAGCTGGGGAATCGTGTACAGAAACCAGGGGCTGCGGACTGAAGAGGACTCAACCAGTGGTGTGTTTGAGAGAGAGCCTGTAAGGCACAGGAGAAGTATGAGTGGCAGGAAATTAGAAGCTGAGAGGGAGGCAGAGAGAGAATCAGAGAGGGAGGGGAAATGACAGGATGGTATAACAAAGAACACAAACAGATGGAAAAGAAGCTGAGTGTCCAAGAACCAACGAGACAAATACAATCGAAATGAAGAGATGGGAAGCAGGGGATAATGGCGGGGTGAGGGAGTCATGGTCAGACCCTTGTGTTTGTCTCTCTTCCTCATTCTCTGCATGTTTTTGAATCCCTTCCTCCTCCTCTGCCTGCCAGCACTCTGATTTGTCTTCAGAGAACAATGTTGTCCTAGTCTTAAACAAGGTGGTTTCAGAGGGGCTGATGCCATTCCCTGGCCTTGGCATGCTGGGGCTGGGAGCACATTAACCTCTGCTGGAATTACAGCTCAGAAATGGATGCCCACTCCCATCCAGACTACTGAGAATCATCCCAGGAATTTTTACTGGATTTATCAGACATGAGTTCTAATCTTTTACTGGGTGTTAAACTGATAGAATACATGCTTAGAGCTGTTGATGGCCACTGAAGAGTAAATCCAATATAGAGAAAAGTAGAGTTAATTGTAAAAAGTTATTATAGGAAATACTTTTTGAGCACCTGGGCCAAACATGCCTAATCTACTTGGGGATATCTCCTTTTAATTAGTTGTGATTTGATTTTTCTGGCATCTAATATGAAGGGTTCCAAATATATGTGGTTTTGGATAGTTGTGAATTAAGAGTATCGGGGCAAAAAGAGGAACAGAAAGCCTGGGCAATTAGAATTGTTTTGTCATTCAAGATGTCAGTTTCTGTAGGGGACTCCTCTCACTGGGTACTTTGCAAGGCTGGGTCAGTTCAGGCTCAACTTGAGGCTTGTAGACCACATTAAGATACAGTTGTATCTTAGTATTCTTGAAGGATTGGTTCTAGGATCTCTGCAGGACATGCGAGTCTCTGTCATTCAGTTCCCTAATATAAAATGGCATAGTATTTGCATATAACCTACACACATCCTCTTATCTAATTTAAGTCATCTCTAGATTACTTGTGATATATAGTACAACTCAAATGCTATATAAATAATTATTATACTGTACTATTTAGGGAATAATAAAAAATGTGTATATGTTCATTGCAGATGCATTTTACTCTGAATATTTTTGATCCACAGTTGACTGAATCTGTGGGTACAGAACCTACAGATTCTGAGGTTGATCATTCAGGAACAAAGATCTACTCTATGTATAGGCCCATATGGAAGCAATGGCTTGATCCTATGTCCAAAATTAGAGAGTCTGGCCTAAAATGAAGGCCTTTAACCTCAATAGAGTTGGTGAGGCAGGGAATCTGCCTCAGTTTGTCACCATTTTCTCTGTTGTATCAGAGAAGTAGGGGCCATAAGCAATGAGTATTGGATGACACCAGGGTTGGTAAATAAGGCAGAGCACAGGAACAAGGATTTATGAGGCTTCCTTAATCTTGTCTTGTTAAAGGGAAATGGACTTATGTCTTTAGAAGTGCCTAGTCTGCCCCAAATTCAAGGATTTTGAGGAACTTAGAAAGCATACTACCAACCAGGGAAGTATTTGGAAAGGAACTCTAACAGTTACAGCAGTGTGAGGTAGCAGCATGTCTTCAAATCACTTTTGGTTGCCAAGAAATCTACAAGCTGCCACAATTAAAAAAATATTCAAAGAAGGAATGTGGACAAGAATCATGATCAAAATATCAACAGTTGCAGCTAATGCTTTTGAGTGCTTAAAATGAGTGACACATCAATATTTTAATATTGACACTTGCCAATATTTAATTTCCTGGCTATCTGAGGAAATGGGGACACCTTTTATACATTTTAGATTTTCTTTGTTCTCACTCAATCCTAATCAGCAAATCGTGATTATGCTATATTAATACCCCCATTTTGTAGATGAAAAAATTGAGTCCTCAAATAACTGACTTATGTAAGTGTATTCAGACAAGAAAATTCAGTTTTGTTGAGGTCAAACTTTTATATAGGGACAGATGGTTTTATTTTCACATTCTGTATTTCCCCTTTCACACAATTTATTTTATTTTATTTATTTATTTGCCAGTGCTGGGGATCAAACTCAGGGCTTCCTACATGCTAGGCAAGTGCTCTACCACTGAGCTACACCCGAGGCTCCCACTACACACACACACACACACACACACACACAAAGATTTCTTTATTTTTCTCTTAGCCAAGTATGACAAGGCCAATATTTAATTACATGAATTTTCATTTAGAACACTTGCTGATGATTGAACTCAGTGCTAGCCTCTCAGCCCGACTTCCTAGGAAAGAAATCTGATCAGGATCCCATAACTACTTAGGTTTCCCGTTCACCATGGACTGTGGGCCAGGAAAGTTCAAGTGGTGATTGTACCTATGACCTGAAAAACTATAAAACCTTCCATACTGTAGGATGCAAAGCATGGGCTTGGTAGGAAATCAGAAAGGCATAAAACAGTGAAATCTTCATGGACAACACTGAACCTGTGACACTAGTGATGAGAATCAATCAGGAACAAATTCCATTTCTCCAGATGTGGAAGATTGAACAATGGAGAAACACTGAGGCAAGCATAGAGAGCAAGTTTTATTTAAAGGATAGAACAGAGATAGACTTCTCCACAAAGAAAGAGGCATCAGAGCTGAGTGTCTGAGGAAATGGGGACACCTTTTATACATTTTAGATTTCCTTTGTTCTCATGTCCTTCTTCTTCCCTTATCTTGCCTAGTGACTAGTGACCAAAAAGTGTGCCAAAATGTGGGAAAGAAGCCTTCCAAGGGTACCTCTCCATGTCTGCCCAAAGGGATAGGAAAGGAGCCACCCAGGAGGTACTTCATTAACTCCTGTAACTCCCTACAGGGAGAAACAATTCCCTGGAGTCAGGTAGCCTTGGCAGCAGGTTGGAGGAGGAGGGAGAAGGACTTTGGAGAGATTAGCATTTTATTTTCTCCTAAATCAGCCCCCATCTTTCTGATCCAATTATGTATTGCCTACACTGACGGCCTTTTGTCCCCCAGCCTCACCTGCACTGGTTCTTGAAAGCTGGAGACTCTGGCCTTGCAGATGCAGTGTTGATGCATTCAAGGCAGTGACACAACGTGAAGAATGCCATGGGGAAGGAACGAGGCAAGCAAGTTCCCAGAATGTTCTGTTTATATGCAAAGGTTTACGGAGGGGAGCACAAGACAATAAATAGGGTACGACTGCTCTCGTTCCCCCAAAATTTTCTCTTCAATATATGCTTTCCTTTTGACTGGTGAGAATAGGCTGTTTGATATTCTGGGCTTCATAGAATTCATCCCTTCAAGGTTGTATGATGTGGCAGAAAAGACAAATATCAGGACAGCTGATTTCTGGTCACTTCCTCTCAGAGCAGCTAAATGACCTCAGGCCAGTCACTTTGCATCCCTGTGCAACTTTCAATTCCTTGCCTGCCTCCCTGGGTCATTAGAGGTTTGAGTTTCTTGATCACTATTGCAAACCATCCCATTAAATAATTTCAACCATGGAACTCACAAATGTCTTTCCCTTGTTGTCTCTTCTTCACATATTATATCCAGGCAAACAAATCTAATCAGAAGCCTGGCTTGAATCATGACTAAGACTTTCAGATTATTTCATGTTCCACATTTTCTTTCCTGTTAGAATTACATGTGGACAAAGAACCCCAGTGTGACCACATTCATGTATTAATCAGTACAGAAAACTTGTCTTCAGTAGCTGCTACCCTGTCCACCACCATTCATTCGTCAGCCGTTCTCAATATAATTGACTTTGTGAAACACTATGTAATTTTGGTACAAATAATTTTGTTTATTAAAGGATATATTTTGAAATATAGAATGGCATTTCTTTCTGAGGGAATTATTTTATATCCCCATTTTCCATTTGATAAGTTATTTCTTAAATTTATATTCGCAGGTGACAAGTGACTTAATACTCATTAGAATTTCAAGAGGTGTTATTTTTCCTTTCTTAGAAATTTTAAATGTTTTATGCTTACATAGTGGTTCAGGTCTAGCATTGGTTCTTTGTATTATATATGCTATATATTAAATACATACAGTAAGAAGTTATGAAGATTATGCACTAAAATCTGAAATGACTAACAGAATCCTCAAATATGTGCCACTTTTTAATATCTTTAAACTGGCTAAGAGAAAGGCAAATAATTTAAAAACAAATCTTTTGGGAGATTCTATGTGTCTAAAAACATCCCATCTTATGTCCTCTGGTCAGGATAAATCTTACCTATATCCTTCATCTCTTTTAGAACGCCAGAGTGACCCCAGTTTAGGAATTTTTACCCCAGACTGGCCAAGATTACTTTTATCAATTTCCTATTCCCAATGTACCAAATTACCACAAATTTAGTGGTTTAAAATAATACAAATATATTATCTTTTTTGTTCTAGAGGCCAGCATGCAAAAGATGCTAAGGGGAGAAAGGGCCACCCACATTCTTTGCCTGTGGCCCCTTTCCATCGTCAGACCCAGTGTCAATAACATCTTTAAGTCTTTCCTCTTTGACCTCTGCTTCCATCGCCATATCTTCTTTTCTCAGACTAATCGTCCTGTCTCCTTACAAAGATCATTGTAATTAGATTGAGCCCACTGTGATAACCCACAATAATCGCTCAATCTCAGGATTCTTGATTTAATCACATCTGTGAAGTTCCCCTTGCCATGTAAGGTAAGAAAGAGTCCCAACTTTTAGTGATTAGAATAGATCACTAGGGACCACTATTCTAACTACCAAATTATCAATGGTGAATAATTTGAATATTATTTTATTTGGCTGAGAGATTTGGCATTTGTCTCAAGTGAATAAACAATTATTTAGATTGGATGAGTCCAAATGAATGAGATGCCATTGGGTTATGGTCCCCATCATGGGGTAGCTTACAAGATAGACCAGTAGATGGCCAAGCACAAAGCAAAATGGGTGTGGCCACATGGGCTGTTCAGATATAAAGAAGGTAGTCAGCAATGCCTGGAGGGAATTCAAGATTCTAATGGAGGTTAGATTACGGGACCTTTCAAGCCCATTTCAATCCTTATATTTCCATGATCCCTGCTGCTGAAAAAACTCTTAGCAACATGTTGAATTTAAGATTTTGTACTCTGTTGACTTCTTAAAGGACTTGTGACAGTGTATAGATTAGAGCTCAGTGCAAGACAAGACAGTTAATGATGAGATAGAACAGTCCATCAGACCAAAGTGGGTATTTTAAGCTTCAGAATTTGGTGTGTTGAAACTCTTGGTATGTGTCTCTAATATTCTGAATATTATGGGCAAAGAAAAGTGTATGGTGGAGCAATCTTTTGAGGCAGGTTGTGGGGGAAAGAGGGCAAACTTAGGCAGGAATTTATTATTCAAGTCTCTGAATAAAGGCCTTCTAATAGCAGAAAGGCTGATAACTTCAACTGTATGTTTAAAAAGGACATATATTTTCAATAACAATGACTGAAACACAAACAGACTCTGGTTAAAACTCACTGACCTGACATATCTTATTGTTCAGATTTCTCTTTTTCAAAGATCTTCCTTTTTATGGAGCTGTTCCTGCAATTTTCAGCATTCTAAGAATTATTTCTTTTCAAAATAATTTATTTGGGCTATCATTTAGTCCTTTGTAGTAATCCCCTAGGACTTTTCTGGGAAAATTCAAATATTTAAGACCTAGGGGGAAAAATCCAAGTTCCCAGTCATCTGCCAAGACTCTGATTTAATACTGTGATTCCCAAGCAATTGAAGCATTAGCATACGTGAATCTGATTAGTCACATCTGCTCAGAAGGAAATCTGGATGGCCTTTTGGAAAAGGGATGCCAACCAAGAAAGCAGTCCTTGGGGCCTTCTGTGTCCACTCCTGAGAGGCATCAGTAAACATCTAACCCCAACAATCTCAACAGGATCAGTTCACTTCATTTGCTGTGGACTATGTCAGTGCAATGAAGAAGCTACAGAGCCAAAAGGGAAAATAGTGTCACCTAGAAGAGACAAAAGATGCAAGGACTTTTGTTCTGTGTTCCTTTTAGCATTATCGTATATTATGCTCTTTGGTATTAAGACGATAATTACAAAGAAAGGGTCCTATAGGACTATAAATTAGGGGGCCTGCTCCCACTGTCTGGGATTTTGTACTTTATTCCCATCAAAAGGCAATTACTTTTCTGTGCACACTTAATCCCACCAGTTTAATGGGGCATGTAAAATATGCCTCGCAATTTGCCCTTTATTAATCTTAAGCTTGCTGAAAACGAGAGCCAGCTAACCATTTGGATTCTTAAAAACAACAACTGGCCCTTTATTTAACTTGGCTAAAATCAGGAAATTCTTAGAATTGCATTCTTGGCAGTACCAGGTTATTCCCAGAACATATTTACCTGATCCCTAAAAGGAGTTTAGAAAGGGCTGGATGTTGGATGATGCAAGACTCCCTGAACCTTCCTCACCGGTGCTTGGGATGGGTTCACCTCATCTGCAGTGGGACAGTAGGCAAAAAGGAAAGTTGTTTTGAGAGTCAGACTCACCTCAGATTGGACACCACCTCTACCCTTACTGATGGACTGATGGTGTGACCTTATATTAACCTCCTATCCTCAGTTTCTTCATTTATAGAACGGAATGATGCATCCCTCTGGCACCAAGAAGGCCAACATCTAAGACAGGAAAACTAGTTTTGACATGATACATTCTTAAATGGAAAGAGCAGTAGTCATCAGTAGTTGTAGGAATAGTATTCTTCCCACAATTAGCATCCACATAATGATCATCCTGTTAGCAACACTTTGGGTCAGGAAGACAAAAGGGGTATGACCTAATGTTGTCAAAGTTGGGCGAAAGTCAGAAGCAGGAAAATAAAGTCTAAACATCTCAGATAAAGAGGTTTGGCAGGTTCTAAATGTGACCACAAAAGTACCAGTCAGAAGGAAGTGGGTACCACTCATGTAGAATGGATAAGACCACAGTAAGGAAGGTCTTAGGGCGTTAAGAGGATGTACCAAGCCATATTTTTATAGTTGTTCCAGTGAAACCATGTATTAGCCAGCTCACCACATTGTCATAATGAGACTCTGGGAACTGGGTGGCTTAAACAATAGAAATTTATTTTCTCCCAGTTCTGGAAGTTAGAAATTCAAGATCAAAGTTCTGACAAGATTAATTTCTCCTGAGGTCTCCCTCCTTGGATTGAAAACAGCTGCCTTTTCACCATATTCTCACATAGGCTTGCCCCTGTGCACAGAAGTGTGCTCTGGCGCCTTGTCTTCTTTTAAGGTCACTTGTCTTATCAGATTAAAGCCCCACCCTTATGACCTCATTTAACTTTTAACCTAAAAGAACTATCTCTAGATTCAGTCAAATGGGGGGTTAAAGTTCCAACACACATCTCCGGGGAAACACAATTCAGCCCATAGCAGTCATATTAATTTCTAAAGTAGTGGTATACATCACAGGATGGTTTCAATTTCATTAACAGACTTCACAAATCAGAAAAGACTTTGACTAAATAAATGACATACAAATGTGGAATTTTGGGAGCTATGATAAGATCATTAGGAAAGTAAAACTGTCTGGGGTGTGGATGCTTTTCTGTTGCTCCCTGTGGAGAGCAAGCTCTGAGTCATTCCATAACATATAGAATAGCAGCCTGCTGTTTTTTTTACTCTATTTTGAGTGCAAGCGCTAAGGCAGAATGACTTGCACAATCAAAAAGCACAAACTGAATAAAAAAATCAATTATGCTAATAAAAGATGACTACTGGTGAACTTAGCAAATTAAATTAGAAGCACGTGAACAAATAGGTGTATCAAACCCATAGTATGGAAACTAGGCCCCTAAACTTATCAATCCTGCCAAATATAACCCCTTATCTGAAACTCATAAAAGGAAAAGCATCCCAAGATTAGTTAGTGGCACTTACCAACCCATCATTAGCCCATCCTGTGAATATATCATGAGGTCAACGGGTGACAAACTTCCAACTCTGTCCCTGGGGCTTCAGTTCAACTCCAGATCACTGCTTGGCATGGCCCTCCTTAAAACTGCCTGCCATCTGGACCCTGGCCTAGAAAAAATTCCAAGTCCTTACTGTTCTGTACCCTAAATAAGTTCTTTGGCTTATAACTTTATATGACATATACAAAGGCAGTTACTATTTTGCATTTGTATCTGCTGTCTGCCTTTGCTTTCAATGCAGTCTCCAGAGCTCTGTAGCTTCCTTAACCCTTCCTTAACCTTTCTGCAACCTATGTGTACACATCACTGTGAAAAGTGTGATGTATGACTTGAGTGTTATAGTTATTAGTAATTAAGATCAGAATAAAAGAACCTATGATTGCCAAGCTTATGGCTGTCAAGTGACCCATAAGTATTCAATGAATTGCAAACAATGAAAGTAATGTAACTTATGAATTTATTGTTATTCAATAAATTCTTACATTATGGAAAGACACAAACGTGTTGGTCTATGTTAATGGCATAGCTCATACTCCCTTAATAACATAGGTATTAAATTATAATTTGATTCTACCCTTTTCCTATGGTATATTATTTTTGATTGACTCCTGGGTTAGTCCTGCTTGAGTTTACTTGATAGGTTATACTTTATTTCTTCTTACAATCTTTGTCTCCTGTAAGTTACCTTAATAAATCATAGTGCAGATTTGATGAACCTAAATTTACAGTTATCTTCAGGCCTTGATATTAGGACAACTAATTTTTTTTCTCTAACTTCCAGGTGATATCAACATGGTGCCTTTGATCCAAATAAGAATGTTACATTGGAAGTTTCTGACCATTTCAAGGGAAGACCTGCTGATCGGATCAGAAATGACATCTTGTGTCCAAAGGAAGAAGGAGAATAGAAATGGCACTTACCAGGGTGTTCAATTACCTGGATGCAATCTGAGCTCTACCAGGAAAATTGCTTTCAGATATTGATAAATTTCTTTTCTCTCTCTAGACCTCAGTTCATGGGCATTAAAAAGAGGGGTTGGGTAAAGTCTAAATTGGTCATACATAGAATGTCTGATAATATACTCTCCTTATTTAAGAGTTTAAGATACTCAAAGAATGTATGAAGACCACTGTCCAGAATAAGCTCCAAAGACCATATATCATCATCTAACATCTCATCTTCATGCTTATGAGAAGAAAATTTGGCAGAACCAATATGGTTTTTGAGAAGATGATACACAGTTTGAGAGGTGAGGACACAGTGCTAAAAAGAGGCCAATTTGAGTACTTCCCTGTTTGACTTTCAGGTGGTTTTTTGATGAAGACATCACTACTAAGTGGTGATTTTCAACTGACATAACATATTTTGGTCATTAAAGATGGGTTAGACTTGGACATCTTCTAAAAGAAGATTAATGTTGAACACAATTATGAAAAAAAGCAGGGGGTATGCATGAAAATAGCAATACTCCATATCACCTTCCCAACACCCCCCTAGGACCCCTGACTCCTTTGCCCAAGTCCTCTCCAACTGGAATAATAGGGGAGGTTTTTATTATCTCAACCTTGCAAGCAGGAAGGAGATGAAATTGGGAAGAACAGAATAAAAATGAACATTCCAGAAGGACAAAAACATTTGATAACTAAGATAAAGCCAATGTATAAAACATTCATGCTTGAGATGAAGAGAGTACAAAGCAGATACTTTGTTAATAGGAGAGAATGTGTTAGAGACAGGGTTCCATATAGATGTGGCACTGAAACTGGACACAGTTCTTCACATAGCAAGCAAGAGTAAAGCAGACTCAAACACACTTATGGGGAAAAACAAAGAAAAAGACAAAAGGAAAAAAGAAAGTATCACTCAAAGGAATTGAAGAATTAAAGCGCATAGGTTCAGGAATTGTATGTAGTATAAATCTCCAAGAAGATAATATATGTGAAGTTTTTGTTTGACATTTTAACTTTTTCTTTCCCAGAATAGTGAAAACTCCCTCATAGAATATCATCTAGTTTGGAAAATGGAGCTCTATTATGGGTTGAATTGTGTTCCCCAAATTTATGAATTGAAGTCCTAACCCCTATACCTCAGAGTGTCACATTATTTGCAGAGAAGGTATTTAGAAGAGATAGTTAAATTAAAATGAGGAAATTAAGGTGGTCCCTAACCCAATATGATAAAGGGTCCTTATAAGAAGAAGAAATTTGGGCACAGCAACAGAGATAATACCATATAAAGACAGACGGAAAGGATGGCCTTGCACAAGCCAGGAGAGAGACTTCAGAATAAGTTAGTGCTGCAAACACCTTGAATTAGGACTTTAAATCTGTGAGAAATGAAGTTTTGTCATTTAAACCACTTGTTATAACAGCCCTAGCAGGCTAACACAGATTCTATGATGTTCAACACTGAGCTCCAGAATTCTCAGCATTCAGATAGTGACTATTATTGGGAGAATCTCTGCCTGGGCACTTAGATACAAAGATCTGAGGCGAAATGTTCATAGTGAGCCAATTGACATAGGGTGGATCAGAGTAAATTTAACTGATTTCTAAGGATGACCTGAATTATAGATGTTTCACCTTTATAGGATGTAATAAAATTCAGAGGGTTTCTGGATCCTTGATCTGCATATTAATTGCAAATATGATATTCTTGTACAAGACTGCTTAGTGACTTTTTTTCTTAATTAAATGTCTGGCATTTTCCCTCTGGTTTTAGTCATTGTATTTGCACACAGGTCATTTCATGCCCCTATTTTTTAACTAATTTTTCTCTATCAGCCTCATAAGAAACCATAGTGTTTGTTATCAAAAATCAGTGGGGAAAAATTCTGTGATTATAAAACAAAACCCCAGGCTTTCCAGTATATGGAAGAGTACAAAGCCTTTATAATGTAAGAATGCCAGGCAAAGAGACTAGATCATTCTCTGAGGATGACCAACTTGTTCTACGCCTCCTTTTCTGAAAAGGACTAAGACAGAATTAAAGAAGGCCTTTGATTTGTTGGCCCTCTGGATTCTGGAACATTTCCACTGAGAATAAACCTCCAGAGGATCATGCAGCAATTTCAGGCCCACCACATCGATGAATGCCTTCTTGGAAGCCAGCTGGCAGATGAGAAGCACTCCACATCTTTATCCCACATTCCACTTGCTGCTGGCTTATGGCCATCATTCTGTTCTCAGACATCAAACTTGATGCTCATAATTCGATCATAGAGAATCAAGATTGTCATAAGAAAAATCATGTTTGCAGAATAATACTTGTTTCTTTGTTTCTTTTTTCCTCTCATAGATATAACATATAGTTATGCATCCAATTTTTTTATATTCTTGTAATCCTACAAAAATTATAGTCTCCACTTCCTTATATATAGTGTCAGCCACATGACCAGTGGAATGTAGAAGAGGTGATGTTCTTCTTTCCCAAGTCAACTCCATAAAAATAATGGCTCTCAGATGTGAACATTCTTCTTTATTGATGACAGGTAAGAATCATTTTGTCCTAGGGTGGGAGGGAATTGGACCCCTGCATCAGTTTTGAAGGAGTTTCTCCCAGACAAGTCACCCATCCAAGGACATCTGCATTGGAATTTGTAAGAATAAAAAGATTTACTGTACACTACTGGGACTTTTACCATTTTGAATATAAGAGATAGTATGTATTTTTACCCTGAGCAACAGAAAAAAAATTTTTTTTTATTTATATAGGAATGATGATGGCCCTCAAAACCTAAGTACCTGTGAAGGAGAGAACATGTTATAAAGATGATTTCAATTACACAGTAGCTTAAGAAATACTAAGTTGGGTCAATCATATAATCCCTCTAAATCCAATCCTTTTCTTATCCTGTCTTTTTAACCTCCAAATCCAATCAGCAGTGGAGAAAGCTATTTCTGGCTAGTGTCATGTACCTGTCACAACGGTGGCAGAGAATGGCAGAGTGTCACAGGAGGGCCATTTCTCTAAGAGCTATGAGACTGGGTTAAAGCCCAAGGTCTGCAACTGGCCAGCTATGGGACCATGAAAAAGTTATTTGCCTCTTTATATTAGATTAAAAGCACGAAGAAGCACTTGCCCTATCAAGGGTTTGAACTCGATTACATCTGAGCTCAACTCTATTATCCACATAATATATGGGGACATGAATTCTCAAATTGAAAGCTCAAAACCTGGCAGCCTATGAGTGGGCAGGTGTGTGTTTTGCTTGGATTTCAACATGTCTTAAATATTAGGAAATTTCACACAAACTAAAATTTTTAAAGTTTAAGCTTCACCAACACACTTGCTTCCTCATATGACAATACAAGTGCCCAGCTGCCCTGTTTAGCTAGAGTGTCTGTTTTCCATTTGCCACAGTCCTCAGCCTTCCTTAATATTATATATCACCCTGATTCTGTCGACCTTGCCCATGGATAGCAAAGCTTGCATCGGGGTTAGTTAACTTTACAATTTCTTAAACCTGCCAACACCAGAGAAAAAGGAAGAGAGTAGATACCAACCTGCGCTTGCATACTAACCTGGCAAAATCAGGAGATGCTACAAGCTGAGGGTGAAAACTGATCTTCAGAGCAAGCATCAGGATCTATGTCCAGGTGACAATACAGAGCAAGATGATGAGTTGGAACAAAGTCACCGTAATTCCCAGACAGCTTCCCATCATGCCTTGCCACATCCTTGAAAGGGCAAGTATCTTAAACTCTCTTTCAAGTTATTAATCTATACAAAGGGAGAAGGCAAAACCCTAGAGACATAGAGGAGATGGATGGAAAGGGTGAGTAGGTGGAGTACAGTGGATTATTAGCACAGGGCCAATACTCTGTATGATGCCATGATATGGAACACTTCATCGTGTGTCTGTCCAAATCCATAGTATGTACGCTAGCAAGAAGAAATCTTAATGTAAACTATGGAGTTCAGATATCATGATGTCAACGTAGGTTCATCTGTTGTGACAAGTATAATTCTCTAGTGGGTTATGTTGACAACAGGGAGCCTATGCAGGCATGGGGCAAGTGGAATATGGGAAACTTTAAAGTTAACTAACCCTGATGCAAGCTTTGCTCTTCATGGGCGCAGCAGACAGAACCAGTGAGTATGTGAGAAATACCTTCCTCTCCATTTTGGTATAAGCCTAAAACTGCTCTAAAACAATGAAGATTTTAATTTAAAAAATGTATTGGAAAAAAATGAGAGAACTGCATACCTCTCTTAGAGCTTTGTTGAGAAGTAAATAAGATGGCTCATGTAAAGCGCAGGACCTAGCACACAATAATAGGTGTTCAGTAAATGAGGGCCACCATAGTTATCACAGTTGGTAAAAGCAATTAGCAACAGGGCTTGATTTGGGGAAGTTGTGAGACAAAGTCAGGGAACTGGCCCTCATTACTGCCACTGGGGAGAGTCACAGATACCTCCAATAAAGGAAAGGAAGGCCGCCAGCTCACACTTACACTTGCACTTGGTGCTTATTATACAAGCAACTACCTCTCTCCCTCAGAGGATTGAGTCAAATGCGCACGACCACTTTTTCCTTCACTCAAACTACATACTGCCCTTCTGAGAAATTTTTTCTTTCAAATTTTAACTCGATTCACCCACATTATAAAACCGAGAGCAAGAAGGAAAAACCATAATGAAGAGAACATTTGAAAAAACAAGTGTCATTTACACACTCATTGTGTCCTGAACACTACTTGCTACATTCCCTAGGAGAATCTGCAGATTTGATATTGTAAATTCCATTTCACTGATAACAAAGCTGTGAAGAGAAAATATCAAGGGATTTTTTTTTTTCTGTTTTGGTTTCATTAAAGCACTTATCAAAACATGAAATCCTTGTGTTAAAACCTGGTTGCTGACTTGCTTTGCCTCTTTACCCTACCATAATGTAATTTTTATGTACTGTTTTTTTTCAACATTTTGTTTCTAATGCCTAAGATGGTACCTGTCACCATGACCTGGCAACAGAAATATTAATTGAATGCATGAATTGAATGATTCAATGAAAATTGTTAGGAGATAGTAATGATTTCTATTCTCCTACACCCAGTCTTGATCAACCTTGACCAGGAAGGGATTGTTCAGAGGTGGCATAACTGTGAAAACTGTGCCAGGAGTGGTACGGTCATTACAGGCCTCTGCTCTTCCCATCTTTTTCAACTGGTAATAAAGGTGCCCCATCTTCCCCATTTCTCTCAAATCACCTCCTCAAAAAAACCTTGTTTCACTGTATGTAGGTTCTAAGCAGTATTGACATAAAGTGTGTCTGTATCATTACTTTTTTGCTGGGATTCCTTATCCATGTGTCATATGTGAAGCATTAGGAAAAAAATGTTCCTGATGCAGAAAGCATCTACTGCCTTGGCCAAGAAGCCAAGGAGACACTTGCAGGCACGGTTATTATGCCCTGGGCCTAAGTCAGATTCAGAAGACTGACAATCCAAACTGCTTCCCACATCTAGCGCTGCCTTGAAATTTCACTCCAGCAATGTTTACTGCCTTCATTGCAATAGAAGTATTAAATCAAAGATGTGTTCACATCCGTGCTTCCACTTTATCCTCAAAGAACCCCACACTAGAGCAATCAGTGTGAGGTCCCACCTGACAGGTCACAAAATAAGAGCTCAAGAGGCAAGTGACTTCTCTAAGGCCACAAAATGTTATCAGTAGAGGTGGAGCTCAGGCACTTGAATTAGGCTATTTCTCCCTAAAAGGCCATACAACATCTTGTCCTTTCCATTTATTCCACATAGCTGTAAATGATGCTTAATATGTTCTTGGTTCTCAAGTATGCATAAGGGTGCAGAGATAGGTACCCTGATGTGACGGGCACAGCACAGCTGTATCATGAAGACCTGGGACTTCAATTTCTATGCAAGGAAACAGAGTCAAATTTCTTAGCAGTTTTGAGGCTTGACTTTTTCATGTGTGAAATGAAAACATTGAGACCTATTGTCTAGCTTGCCAGGAAATTTAAAACATATAATGCACATGAAGCATTTTTGCACAGTGCCTTCCTTTTATGCCATCTGCCAATGACATTGTCACTTACTCAAGGAGGTTTTAAGAAAAAAGGGTTTAGGGATGTAGCACTAGATCTGACAAGCTGCCAAAAACATACAGTGAAACAATGATTCTCTTGGGTGGTTTCTTTAATATCAAATGAAGGGTAGCAATTTTTCCAACTTTTTAAAATTATCTTTAAACATGACTGTTTACTCTGATGAGCACCTCACTAGCCACTGTTCCCCACTAAAACTAAGAACTTTGTCTTAAAGCAATGTTGCAACTGCTTATTCAACAAAATTAACTTTCCTTTTGGATAGAGGATGACTATTGGAATGGAAGATGAGATCAAGAAAGACAACTAAAAAATAGATAAAGTCCATGTCATAAAGAACCCCAAACAGCCAGGAACAGTGACACACACCTGCAATCTCAGCTGCTCTGGTGGCTGAGGCAGTTGGGAACACAAGTTCAAAGCCAGACTCAGCAAATTAGACCTTAAGCAACTTAGTGAGAACCTGTCTCAAAATTTAAAAAGTTAAAAAATGGTTGAGGATGTGGTTCATAGTTAAGCTTCTCTGGGTTAAATTACTGGTACCAAAACAAACAAACAAACAAAAAAACAAAAAAATCTTCCAAATGCCATACCAAAATACTAAGTTTTGTTGTTTTTTTTTTTGTACAGGGGATTGAACTCAGGGGTACTCGACCACTGAGCCACATCCCCAGCCCTATTTCGTGTTTTATTTAGAGACAGGGTCTCACTGAGTGGCTTAGCACCTTGCTGTTGCTGAGGCTGGCTTTGAACTCACGATCCTCCTATCTCAACCTCCCAAAGTGCTGGGATTACAGGTGCGTGCCAGCACGCCCAGCTTACTAAGGTTTTTGATTTTTATTAGACAAAGAAACAAAGAAGGACCGATAGTTTCAGAAGACAAATGATCCATTCAGTTTAAGGAGATATGGATCCACTCATTGAAATCCTGGTAACTTCAGCACCCTGATATGTTATGAAAAAACCTAATGTCTTCAACTAGATTTTTAGATTCACAGGGATAGAGATAATGAAAACGTTATTCATCAGCTTATAATTATGATAATACAGTATTAATTAAAATTTTTAAAATAAGATACATACTGAATTACCACTAGATTCTAGCCACTCCATGGGCCCTTAAAAGTGTTACAGAATTTCACTGTCAGTGGCCAGCACTGGGAAAGTTATCAATGCTTTACTATAATGAAAATGATTAAGTGGTTTGAATCCAATACACATAACCCTTGCCCCTCTAGGCCTCTGCTATAAGAGGATAGCATCAAAGCTTAAAATCAAAGTGCCTTGCTGTCAGATTCAACAGGGCAGAGTCCTTGTCCTGTTTCAATTATTAATATCTTATGTTAAAATGATGGCAACTTTGGACTTTAGTCTCCTCATTTTAAAAAATTAAGAAGACTTGAATAGATGCTTTTCAAAATCCTACTCAGTGGAAATAACCTGGCATTCAGAGTAAAATGTCTGATGTGTCCTAGAGCTCTTAGTGAGAGGACGGCAGTGGTACATGTGCTGTGCACTCTCAGGACCTCAGCACAGACCACTGCCCACCCCTGGTCCACTCTGCTTTACCTTCCTGGGTGTGTTAATTGGATATATTGAATCGATGAGACATGAACTTGGGCTCTTCTGTGAGCAAGGGAATACACATTTTCCAAATGAAATGCAAGACCACTTTTTCCATGTGAATTTGATTGGTGTGCAATTGGACCTCTACTCTGTTCTGATCTGCACAGTAATAGGTGCTTTCCTAGAAGCATTTCCCATTTCTAGAAAAAAACTGCCTCCTCTTCTGTCATCCAACAAACTCCCTCCCACACCCACTTTGGGTATTATTATTGCATCCCATAGTCTTACTACCAGACCTTATAAGTAAGTAAGCAGATACAGTCAGCCCCACCTACACACTACAACACCAAAAGTGAAATTTTTAAAAAATTAAGACTTTTTGATATGGCGAGGGATGAACAAAGCACATTTTTGAGAGAGTTGACTTTTTGTCAAAGATGTACTTTCAGAGGTGGTGAGAAACCATTTCAACATCCAAGATTAAGACCCAGCAGGGTTAATATGTTAACTCTGGTAAATTGCGAGATTTAGAATAAGTGTTTATTGAATATTTACTATGTGCCTGGTGTGGTTATTGTCTTAGTTCATTGGTGCTGCTATAACAAAATATTGTAGATGGGGTTGTTTATAAATGAGAGAAATTTATATGCCACAATTCTGGAGACCTAAAGATTAAGATCAATGTGCTAAAAGAGTCCATGTCTGTTAAGGACCTGCTTCCTGGGGCAGAGATGGTGCCTTCTTGCTGTGTCCTCACATGGTTGAAAGGGACAAAGCAGGTTTCTGAGTTCTCTCTCTTTTTTTTTTTTTTGGTACTGGGGATTGAACTCAGGTGTACTCAACCACTGAGCCACATCCCTAGCCCTATTTTGTGCTTTGTGTAGAGACAGGATCTCACTGAGTTGCTTAGCACTTCATGATTGCTGAGGTCTCTTTATAAGGACATTGATTCTATTTGTAAGAGTTCACCCTCATGACCTGCTTACCTCCCAAGAGCCGTACTTCCTAACACTGTCACAGTGGAGATTAGATTTGAACACACTGATTTTAGAGGCTGAAGAGAATACAAACATTCAGAGTCTAACAGTTATAATCCTTTTATTTGTATTATTTATTCAATTCTTATAATAGTTTCATGAGGTAATATTATTAATACCTTCCCTTTTACAGAAAAATAAAATGAGATTTAGATTAAGGACTTTGTCTAAATTCACCAGCTGGCAAAAGACAGAGGCGGAAATTAAACTCAAGCAAACTGATTCATACCCCAAGTTCTTATCACCATTCCATAAACCTCCTGCCTAGAAGAACTGAAAAATGTGAGCCCTGTAATGTTTCCTCTGCTTTCTGTTGGTCTTTGAACACAGTATCTCATAGCTTTATTTTCTGAGTTCAATGTACTTTTGCTCTTTTTCAGACTTAGGGTTAATTTCAGAATGGGTGACAATGACTCACAGAGGAAAAATGACTTCCACAATCTGGACGACTCTTGTCTACTACCCTCAGGGCTTAGAGTCAGCATTCCCTAAGTTAAACTGCTCCATGAACTTTTCTCTATTCTCTGACAGCAGAACAGATATCCCCAATATGAGCTTAATTACTTCTACAGTTATGCGGATCCAATTTTTGCTGCAAATCATCTTGGGCCAATAAACCAAGGTCTGTCTTCATGCCAAAGGACAATAAAATCTTCCGAAGGAAGAGCAGCTTTCTCCATACGAGTAGACTTGAGCATTCATTGGTTGCAACCAGTCATTTACTGCAAAGGGGAAAAAAGGTACAGCAAAGAATTATTAACAATTTTGGGGACAGGTAGAGTTTAGTCAGCATATTTATCTTAAAAAGACGTCGGAAGCAAACATTCTCATCTGGAGTGTGAAGTGACAGATAACAGCAGAAATCTATGGGAAGCTGGTTGAAAACGTATTGCTCTTCTCTGAGTTTGGAAGAAAATGGTGAGTGAAGAGAAAAGTTTGTAGAGAAGCAATATCTCAAAAAACAATTCTGCAAGTTGTACCCTGACAGAGGAAAAAGAACTTTTAAGGAAAGCCATATTTTGATATTTCAGCAGTGTTTGATGGCACATAATTACCTCCCTTCAGTCACACACCTATGTGAAGATGAAAGAAAGAAAAACAGAGACAGGATCACAGTGCAGCTCCCAATTTCAGTTCCCACAGACAGAACATGTATGAAATCCAATGAGGGGCAGAACCAGAGCTGAAGTCTCTTTTCTTCACAAATGCAAAGAAAAAAGAGGAACTCTTGGGGCACATTTTCCTGAATATTGTTCCTCAAAGGTCATTATTTTACTACTCTTTCATCTAAAGTTGTGATTTATCTTAATGACATATTTATGGTTTGGAAACCTAGTGTAAGTATCAGAGAGTCCAAAAGAGGTTTTCTGGTTTGAAGAAACATCATAAATCATTACATCTTATTTTTTTGTTAATTTAAAAATAGTCTTTCGACAATCACTTGTTAATAATGAACCAACCACAGGACATGGAATTGAGAGACACCACAGAAGTCAGCTAACACACCTGGATGGGTTCTGTCTCATGAGCCCTTTCACTAGATATTTTAGGGCCTTGATCTGGGACTTTGTGGGCCACAGAGCTCTCTCTAGTCTCACTAGGAGGACTTCTTTAAATTATGCCTCTGTGTTACTTCTAACTGTTGGACCTAGCTTTTTTTCTAAGATAATAGTTGAAGAAATACTTCAAATGTTCATATTCTTTTTGTGTTCACTTCCCTGAGGGATGTCCTCACTCTATACCATCCTACTTCTCTCCTTTGATGTCTATCTCATCGCTCCACTTCCATTTTAAAATATCATGTTATGAACTTGACACAGACTTAGGAACTAAAGAATACTAGCAAATTAAAGATTTATCAAATGAACTATATGCAAAAAAACGGACTAGCACCCCTGGGGTGCTTAGGTATACAGATTGGTTTGAAAAAGGTAAGAAAGGGAACAGAAGGGAAAGGAAAAGAAAGAAAGGAAAACAAAGAAGAAAGAACATAAGACCATAAAATAATGACAAAGAAGTCCAAATTTCCTACAGTTTTTTGCCATCATGACTATTTTGATGCTTCTTTTGAAATATCACAGTTTTCCACAAGTTACTTTTTATGTTCTCTGTTTTCCTTTACACCTTCAAAATAATCACAGATCGTGCTTGTTGAGCCTGGTCTTGTCCAGCTTAAACTAACTGGTTTTGAAAGAAGCACCACAGTGCAGAGCCAGTGCTACAATGAAAGCTACCAAAGCAAATTTCCTGTTTGGGAAGCCAAGGTCACATCCAACAAGCAACTCAGGGTGGATCTCTCAGGAAATCACCTCAGTGGTGCAAGTTATGGTGTAGATCTCTAGAGGTCAGGAAGTAAATGGGTGCTGGTGAAGCAAAAGAAAACTTATTGGAGGTTATAACAGAATTAAGAGGAAGTGGAAATGCATTTAGGCAGAACTGTATGGACAGAACCTACCTGGAAACCATGTGGAATAAAGAGATTGCATTGGGGACCAGTAAGAAATGTGGCAAGGTCCATGTGATCGAGACGGTTCCAAGATGGCGACCTAGACAATCTCCTCCATGCTAGGCTCCCCAGGACAGAGGCTAGAAGTGGTGGAGGTGCTGTTTTCCAGCCAGCTTCCTGGCATCATTCTGCAGCTCACCATCCCACGCAGGAGTTTTGCTTGCATGTGTGTGCACAGGGCCACCAAGAGGCAGCAGTAGCCGCAGGCAATATGACTTAGGCGGTGACCTGAGGAGCACAGTTGCGGCAGGGGCCCCGGCCCAGGGCTCCAGCCCAGGATTTGCTCCAGGCAGGCAGGGCCTGCTTCCACACAGGGTGCCTGGCCCCAGCGCCCACCCAGACGCGCGAGACCGCTAGCATTTGCTACTGTGGTCCGACTGGTCTCCTGAGCAGACCCCAGGCCATTGTTCTTTGTGGATCCCCTTCTAACATGACGGAACTTCCTACACCAGGGGGCGTGGGTCAGCACCTGGGAGAAAACTTCGGCCACGGCGCAGCACACTGTGGAACAGTGACTTCACCAGCAGTGCAGAGTTTCACACTGCTGTGGGACCAGCACCCAGGACACCAGCAGGGAAAATCCAGCAAGCAACGGACAACGCCACCTACTGGAGGTGAAAGGAACCATGCCTGTTTATTTACATTGAGACTTTTTATTTTTTTTTAATTCTTATTTTTTTATTATATCCTTTATCTTTTTCTCCTAATAGTTCTATTGTTTAATCCTTTTGTTTTATTTCTTTGCTCTCTTGTTCTTTCCCTTCTTCCTTTTTCCTTCCCTCTTTTCTCTCTCACTCTTTTCCTACCCTCTAATCCCCAACAATTGTGACATCAAATATCTGTTATACAGTGGGATATGGTAGATTGGGATTTCTGAACTGTATACTAGAGTGTAATTATATAGTCTTGCAACTCCTACTTGCATATGTTTTATTTTTCTTTTTTATTACTCCCTACTATCTTCCCCAACTCTCTGTCACCCTTTTTAGTAATAGCCAACTCCTCTTGGATTCCTTTTTAATGGTCTCTAAGATCTAATAACCATATTCTCACTTCCTACTACCCCGACATTCTATCCTACACCCCACTCTCAAGTTTCCCTAGCCCACCAAAAGATACTATAGACCCTTGTGCCAATTTATTGGTGACATAATAGATTGTAAAGGAACACATAATTGTTGTATATTGTGACTAAATTGTAAATGTATTTGGGAGCTGTTAGGAGCTACTTGTATTGAAATTATATATTGCTTGTATTAAGATCAATCAATATCGGTCCCCCCTTTAAAGGAGAGATAATGAAACCCTGCAGGGAAACTATACCCATATAAGATCAAAAACTGTAACAACTTGGATCAGCAGAGCTAGAAGGAAAGACACACAAACATCATTAGAAAACAAGGGGAAAAAGTGACTCAAACAAACCAAGATACTACACTATTAGAATCCATAGTACAGCAGAAGAAATGACAGAAGAGGAATTCAGGATGTACATAATTAAAATGTTCGATGACTTAAAGAATGATATAAGAGAGCAAGCCCAGTCAACAAAAGATCATTTTGATAATGAGATACATAGGCAAATACAGGAAGTAAAAGATCACTTCAATAAGGAGATAGGGATTCTGAAAAGGAACCAAGTAGAAATCCTTGAAATGAAAGAAACAATAAGGCAAATTAAAAACTCAATAGAAAGTATCACCAACAGATTAGACCACTTGGAAGACAGAACCTCAGATACTGAAGACAAAATATTTAACCTTGAGAATAGAGTTGACTACACAGTGAAGACGGTAAGAAGCCATGAACAGAACATCCAAGAATTATGGGATAACATTAAAAGACCAAACTTGAGAATTATTGGGATAGAGGAAGGCATAGAATTCCAAACCAAAGGAATGAGCAATCTATTCAACGAAATAATATCAGAAAGCTTTCCAAATATGAAGAATGAATTGGATAATCAAATTCAAGAGGCTTACAAGACACCAAATGTTCAAAATCACAACAGACCTACACCAAGGCACATCATAATGAAAATGGCTAACATTCAGAACAAGGAGAGAATCTTAAAAGCCACAAGAGAAAGGAATCAGATTACATATAGGGGGAAGCCAATTAGGATCACTGCAGACTTCTCAACCCAGACCCTGAGAGCAAGAAGATCATGGCAAAGCATATACCAAGCACTAAAAGACAGCGGATGCCAACCAAGAGTCTTATAACCAGCAAAATTAAGTTTTAGATTTGAAGATGAAATAAAAACCTTCCAAGATAAACAAAAATTAAAAGAATTCACAGCAAGAAAGCTGGCACTATAGAACATTGTTGGTAAAATATTCCATGAGGAGGAAATCAAAAACAATAATGAAAACCTGCAGAGGGAGGAGCTACATTAAAGGCCAAAGGAGACACCACTCAAGTTAAAAACCAAGAATAAACCAAAATGTCTGGAAATACAAACCATGTCTCCATAATAACATTGAATGTCAATGGCCTAAACTCAGCAATTAAAAGACACAGATTGGCAGATTGGATTAAAATACAAGACCCAACAATATGCTGCCTCCAAGAGACTCATCTCATAGAAAGAGACACTCACAGATTGAAGGTGAAAGGATGGAAAAAAATTTATCACTCACACGGACCGCCTAAACAAGCAGGAGTTTCCATCCTCATTTCAGATAAAGTAGACTTCAAACCAAAGTTAGTGAAAAGGGATAAAGAAGGTCATTTCATACTGCTCAAGGGAATCACACATCAATAAGACATAACAATCTTCAATATCTATGCACCAAACAATGAGGCAGCCATGTTCATCAAACAAACCCTTCTCAAATTCAAGAACCAAATAGATCTCAACACAATAGTATTGGGCGACTTTAACACAGCTCTCTCACTACTGGACAGATCTTCCAAACAAAACCTAAACAAAGAATCTACAAGACTTAATAGAACAATCAATGGTCTAGTCTTAATGGATATATATAGAATATTCCATCCATCAACAAGCAAATACATATTTTTCTCAGCAGCTCATGGATCCTTCTCCAAAATAGATCATATGCCATGCCACAAAGCAAGTCTTAGCAAATACAAAAAAATAGAGATACTACCCTGCATTCTATCTGATCACAATGGACTGAAACTAGAAATTAAGGACAGCTTTAAAAAAAGAAGCCACTATAACACCTGGAGACTCAATAATTTACTATTGAACAATGCATAGGTAACTGAAGACATCAGGGAAGAGATTAAAAAATTCTTGGAGGTAAATGAGAACTCAGATCCAACATACCAAAATCTCTGGGACACTATGAAGGCAGTGCTAAGAGCAAAGTTCATTGCATTAAGCTCATATATTCAAAGAGCTAAAAATCAGCAAATCAATGACTTGACGATACAACTCAAAAGAAGAACAAAGCAACACCAAAAGGAGTAGAATACAGGAAATGATTAGAATTAGAGCTGAAATCAATGAAGTTGAAACACAAGAAACAATTCAAAAAATTGATAAAACAAAAAGCTGGTTCTTTGAAAAATTAAACATAATCGACAAACCCTTAGCCACCCTAACAAAAAGAAGAAGAAAGAAAACCCAAATTACCAAAATTTGTGATGAAAAGGAAATACCACGATAGACCCTGCTGAAATACAGAGGATAATCAGAAACTATTGTGAAAACTTATATTCCAATAAATTAGAAAACCCTGCAGACACCAACAAATTCCTAGACACATATGACCTACCCAAATTGAACCAAGAGGACATTCATAACTTAAACAGATCAATTACATGCAAGGAAATAGAAGAGGCCATCAAGAGCCTTCCAACCAAGAAAAGCCCTGGACCAGATGGATTCTCAGCTGAGTTCTACAAGATCTACAAAGAAGAACTAACTCCAATGCTCCTCAAACTATTCCACAAAATAGAAAGGGAAGGAATCCTTCCAAACTTATTCTATGAGGCTAGTATCACCTTGATTCCAAAACCAGACAGAGACACGTCAAAAAAGGAAAATTTTAGACCAATATCCCTAATGAATATAGATGCAAAAATTCTTAATAAAATTTTGGCAAATTGCATACAAAAGCATATTAAGAAAATAGTGCACCATGATCAAGTGGGGTTCATTCCAGGGATGCAAGGTTGGTTGAACATATGGAAATCCATACACATAATCCATCACATCAATAGACTTAAAGATAAGAATCACATGATTCTATCAACTGACGCAGAGAACACATTTGACAAAATACAGCACCCTTTCATGTTCAAAACACTAGAGAAACTAGGGATAGTAGGAATATACCTCAACATTGTTAAAGCAATATATGCTCAGCCAAAGGCCAACATCATCCTAAATGGAGAAAAATTGGAAGCATTCCCTCTAAAAACTGGAACAAGACCGGGATGCCCTCTCTCACCACTCTTATTCAATATAGTCCTTGAAACTCTAGCCAGAGTAATCAGACAGATGAAGGAAATTAAAGGGATACGAATAGGGAAAGAAGAACTCAAACTATCATTTTTTGCAGACGACATGATCCTATACTTAGAGGATCCAAAAAGTTCCACCAGAAAACTTCTAGAACTGATAAATGAATTCAGTAAAATTGCAGGATATAAAATCAATATATATAAATCAAATCATTTCTATACATCAGCAATGAGTCCTATTCGCAATAACCTCCAAAAAAATAAAATACTTGGGAATCAATCTAACAAGAGTGGTGAAAGACCTCTACAACGAAAATTACAAGACACTAAAGAAAGAAATTGAAAAAGATCTTAGAAGATGGAAAGACCTCCCATGTTCCTGGATAGGCAGAATCAATATTATTAAAATGGCCATACTACCCAAAGCGTTATACAGATTCAATGCGATCCCAATTAAAATCCAAGGGCCTTTCTTATAGAAATAGAAAGGCAATCATGAAATTCATTTGGAAAAATAAGAGACCCAGAATAGCCAAAGCTATCCTGCGCAAGAAGAGTGAAGCAGGAGGCATCACAATACCAGACCTTAAGCTTTACTACAAAGCAATAGTAACAAAAATGGCATGGTATTGGCACCAAAATAGACACGTAGACCAATGGTACAGAATAGAGGACACAGAGAGTAATGCACATAAATACAACTGTCTCATACTAGACAGAGGTTCCAAAAACATACATTGGAGAAAAGATAGCCTTTTCAACAAATGGTGCTGGGAAAACTGGAAATCCATATGCAGTAAAATGAAACTATCCCCCCATCTCTCACCATGCACAACACTCAACTCAAAGTGATCAAAGACCTAGGAATTAGACCAGAGACCCTGCATCTCATTGAGGAGAAATTAGGTCCAAATCTTTGTCATGTGGGATTAGGCCCCGAATTCCTTAACAAGACACTTACAGCACAAGAAATAAGAGCAAGAATCAATAAATGGAATGGACTTAAACTAAAAAGGTTCTTCTTAGCAAGAGGAACTATCAATGAGGTGAACAGAGATCCTACATTCTGGGAGCAAATTTTTGCCACATGCACATCTGATAGAGCACTGATCTCCAGGATAAATAAAGAACTCAAAAAACTTAACACCAATAAAACAAACAACCCAATCAATAAATGGGCTAAGGAGCTGAATAGAAACCTCTCAGAAGAAGATATACAATCAATAAACATATATATGAAGAAATGTTCAACATCTCTAGCCATTAGAGAAATGCAATTCAAAACTACCCTCAGATTTCATCTCACCTCAGTCAGAATGGCAGCTATCTAAAATACCAGCAACAATAAGTGCTGGTGAGGATGTGGTGGAAAAGGTACACTTAAACATTGCTGGTGGGATTGCAAACTGGTGCAACCAATCTGGAAAGCAGTATGGAGATTTCTTTAAAAACTTGGAATGGAACCACCATTTGACCCAGCTATCCCACTCCTTGGCCTATACCCTAAAGACTTAAAAACAGCACACTACAGTAAAGCAGCCACTTCGATGTTTATAGCAGCACAATTCACAATTGCAAAACTATGGAAGCAACCCAGATGTCCTTCAATAGATGAATGGATAAAGAAACTGTGGTACATATACACAATGGAATATTATTCAGCAATAAAAGAGAATAAAATTATAAAATTCCATCCACAATTCAAATGGATGGAATTGGAAAGTATTATGCTAAGTGAAGTAAGCCAATCCCAAAAAAACCAAATGCCGAATGTTCTTTCTGATTAGTGGATGAGGATACATAAGGGGGGGTGGGAATGGGGAACATAGGAGAAATGGAGGAACTCTGGACGCGGCAGGGGGCAGAAGGGAGGGAAAGGGGAATGGGTATAGTAAAGATGGTTGATTGAGATCATCATCACTACCCTTGGTGCATGTATGAAGACACAAATGGTGTGACTTTATCTGGTTTGCAACCAGAGAATTGGAAAAACTGAGCTCTATATATGTACTATGACTTGAAATGCAACTAAATAAACTAATTTAAAAAAGAAAAACAAAAACTGTATCTACATAGCCCTCCAGGACAGTATGAAGAGCAATTGGAGTGGAATAATTAAGAGAAGAGGGACAATAAATGCCATTAAAAGACTAAAAAAAAAAAGAAAAGAAAATGTCCATGTGCTAATGAAAAGAATGTGTATTCTGCAAAAAAAAAAAAAAAAAAAATGTGGCAAAATGGAGAATGTGTGGCCAGATGGTATAAAATTTCAATAATGTCTCTTCAAAAGTGTATATTAATTACCTAATAACTGTCAGGCACTGTGGTAAATGAGGAATCATTAGAGAGCAAGATATATGGCCTTTACAATTCAGAAACAATGCTTTTCTGTTACAAAGACATCATTAGGAATAAATGTGATGATAAAACAAATATTAGGTATCATGCTATGTAAGCATGTCAATAGATATGCCTGGCCCAACCTGAGAGGAATGACTGAGTAAGTCCATATGAAATGTTGATGTTTAAGATGTACTTAAAGGAAAATTAGGAATTAGGTGAGTAGAGAAGAGGAGTGTTCAGGGTGCATGAGGGAATAATATATGCAAATATACAGAGGCAAAAGCAGCCTGGGAGATGTTTGATGTCACCTGACATGAAGCAAGAGGTGGGAAGTGATATAAAATGATGAAGAGAAGGCAGTTCATGTACCTTCATCAAGTATAGAAGGCACCACTATAGGCAAGCACCAGGGGCACATGGATGAACACTCACAGATCTTGCCATAAAGGCATTTACAGAAAATAGGTTGACAGGTGACTCAAAAGTAGTTGCAAAGTACCACGGTAGATATGCACAGGCAAAAGACTGACAAAGAGAATTCTTCGTGGATTTTTGCCCAAAATTGATTCTCAGTTATTCAACAAATATTTATTGAGCACATTTTTTATGTTAGGCACTAGCAATGAAGAAACATTTGATAATCATTTCCTGTTCTTAAGGGACTTATAATCTCCCAGGATGACATTCAAGGAAGTCAGCATTTATATCCAAGCATACTCAATTTTATGGCACAAATACAAGGCACAATAGGAGGAAAGAGAAGAAGAATGTACCCATCCTGGGGACCAGAGCTAGCTGTCAGGTAGAGACAGACATTCTGTTGTTTATTAACAGCAGGGCTGGAGTTAGCTCTATGGGCAGGAACAGCCTTTCTTGGTGATGGTCTGGTGCATGAATCTGTCAGTGAGAGCCCCCATGTGTACAGTGTTACAATGCATATAGCACTGCTCAGTGACAAGGCTCAGAGCACATCTGCCCTACATTATGGCCCAGCATAAGTTCATTTTAATAGATCCCAAATCATTGCTCTCTTGAGAGTGGACCATATATTTACATGGTCTCCCTGGCCATAATTTCACCACTTGCCTTCATGTTTTAATCACATACTCTAATAAAACATGAGCCTTTTAAAAGCAGTCATTCAGGGATCAAAGTCACATGGGAAGTTTTGTTTGGTTGCCTGCCAAATTAAAACTTGGCCCTCAATTGCTAGAAAAAGAAAGATTACCAAAAAGATAAATATTTGGAGATCAGTAGACATGACCAAATTATAATATTTTTAAGTATGGAAGATCAGGTATATCTTCTCTATTAATTAGTTGGCATAAATTAAAAAATACATGGGAAAACAATGAATCTTAAAAACAATGTTAGTAGGAACATCTTAGAATAAACTTTTGTTCTAAACAAATATTAAGTCAGAAAAAAATGTAAACGATGACTTTAAAGTCAGAACTTTTGTTCTAACTTTTAGTTTTCCTGTAAAGATATTGAGCTTACAGAATAAAAAATAAATAGTTATCTATAAGAGTTCTGTGTTTGGGATTGGGGTCTCTGATGACTTCATGGCTGTGGCATGCTTGGTATCTAGCCAGTCCCTATGCACAAGTATAATATGCCTAGCTCCTGGGAAGGTTCTTGTACAAAGTGCAGGATGCCCAGTAACTGGGAATATTTCTATGCAAAGCATAGAATGCTTAGCTGCTATAGCATTGCCCTTCATGAAGAGGGTCTGTGTTAGAGCCTTATCAGCCTCGACCTTAATCACAGGCACATAGCTCCTGGGAGTGAAGGAACTCACTGGCTAGATAATTACAATGTTTCAGCAAGTTCCACTGCTCCTGGACCTGCCCATCTAACAGTAACTTCAAACAATGGACTTTCTTGAGAGCTACACAAATTTCTAACATTGCATATTATAATGATAAAATGTAACTGAGAAATAAACTACATAATAGTGCTGATTCTCTAAGCTTCCTAATAATACAATGAACAATAATGTACTAATGATCCCAATGACTTAAGGTAACCCATTGATATAAATAAAGCTGGCAACTCAGACAAGCAGCTTTCTCTCCTTTGCCACTGCACATTGTCTGTGTCTCCCCTCTTTGTTTTCTTTACAAGCATCAGCCTGTTTGTTCTTACTTTTAACATGGTGTCAAGAATAAAGGTAAATTCCACTTCCCTGTGAGATTTCCTGCGGTAAGTAGGATGATCACTGGATTCAGGCAGCCTTGAATTTTCACCAAGTGTGCCACCTCAACCTGAGTTCTTACAGCACTGATAGCAAGATTATCTTTCTGAGCCTCAGTTTCTTTATCTGCAATGTGAGATAGTGGTATTGATCCAGAACTGGCAGCTGGTTGCTTGAGGACGAAAATAGAAATAATTGCTAATGGCTTCCCAGAGTGGGTCTGGAGAAGGATGCTACAGTGATACCCAGGCACAGAGGGAGGGTTCAATGATTAGTAAGTGAAGTTTGGTCATATGCCAGGCCAGATTATTCTCACTGAACCATCATTATCATCACCAAAGCACAAACCTTTAAGGAAGAAAGAAAGGCAAACATTCAAGATGCTTCATCTGAAGTGCCTTCCAATCTAAAGGGTTTACCTATACAAAATACAGTGGTCAAACATCCTGAGCTCAGAGGCTTCCTGTGGGCCAGGTACAGCCATTAGAAAGCTGATATACATTTTAGTTTTGCATACTGGCCTTTCAGAGATAATTGTCACTATTTTATCCTCAAGAACAAAGACTTGAGCAAATGTGATAGCTGAAGTCAAAGACCCTGAAAGCCCTGAAGTAAAGAATTGAACATGTGATAATAATCCTGGTTACTTTTATTGTCACAGACAATTGTTTAAAAACATGTAAGCCATTGGCTTCAATTTCTCAAGTAGAATGGAAATTTGTAGTGGTCACAGGCCACTGCAAGTTTCTTATCTTGGAAGCTTGGTTCCCAGTGTGATGTTATTAAGAGTTAGTGGAACCTTTAAGGAGGTGGACCCTAGTAGGAAGTAATTAGGACATTGAATTCTCTGTCCTTGGACCGTCTTAAAAGGGCCTTAGAGTGGGTTAGTTCTCATGAGAGCAAGTTATTTAAAAGAAAGCAACACTGGCTCCCCCTCATTCTCTGGCTTTCTGCATAGCAAGCGTTCTCTCCTTCCTTCTCGTACCATAATGCCGTCAGTTATAATGTGATAAAACCAGAGGCTCTCACCAGAACTGAGAAGAAGCTGGTGCCATGCTCTTAGGTCACTAAAACTATAAACTAAACAAACCTCCTTTCTTTATAAAGTACCAGCCACAGGTATTCGGTTACAGGAGAAGAAAATAAACTAATACCACATCCACTAGGAATGGCTACTATTAAAAAAATTAAAACCCAGAATATAACAAGAGATGGCAAAGATGTAGAGAAATTAAACCCTTGAGCATTATTGGTAGGAATGTAAAATGATTTAATAGCCTTAGAGAACAGTATGATGGTTGATGTTTCCTTAGAAAATAAAACACAAAATCATCATGTGATCCAGCAAATTTATTTCTGAATGTCAAAAGAATTAAAAGGAACTCAGATATCTCTGCATGGATGTTCATAACAACATTATTCCCAATAGTCAAAAGATGGAAGTAACCCAAAATCCATTAACAGATAAATGGATAAACAGAATGTTGTATATACATACACTGTAATATTATTTAGCCTTAAAATAGAATTCTGATACAGACTACAATATGAATGAACATTATGCAAAGTGAAATAAACATTTTGCCTTCACTTATACAAGATACCTAGAATAGTCAAACTCAGACCCAGAATAGTGGTTTGAATCAGGGGATAGGAGAAAGAAAGACTGAGGATGCATTGATGTTTAATGGGTACACAGTTTCAGTGTGGGATAATAAAAAAAATCTAGAGACAAATAGTGATGATGAGAACAAAACACGTGAGTGAGTTCATGCCATTGAATCATACACTTAACAACAGTTAGAAGGACAAATATTATGCTAATATTTCACAATAATTTTTAAAAAGACAAAAGCTTGGGAGGCTGAGACAGTAGAATCACGAGTTGAAAGCCAGCCTCAGCAACTGCGAAACACTAAGTAACTCAGTGAGACCCTGTCTCTACATAAAACACAAAATAGGGCTGGGGATGTGGCTCAGTGGTCGAGTACCCCTGAGTTCAATCCCCAGTGCAAAAAAAAAAAAAAAAAGACAAAAGCAAACCAATCCTTATAATAACAATAGGGAGTTAAAAATAGTCAATCCCAAACAAATATAGTAACATCACACTCTTCTTCTTCCACAATCTGGTATATAAGTAGTGAGCTGAAATTTTTGAAAAAATTTTTTCAGTGCATTAGCACTTAGATCTTCACTATTTTTCTCCATAGTAAACATCCTGATTTTTGACTTTGGCTAAAATATGGATGAACTGACAAAATACAGATAGAATTGCTGACAGCAGCATAAGAGTCAATTAACCTAGTTAAAGAAATACAAACTTAGCAATTTGAGAGCACTTGCAAATTTAAGGTAGTTCACATGCAGACCTGCATATAGCTTAATTGATCCTGCCCATACCTCACATCTTGATGGTTCCTGCATTGTAATTCTGTGGACTTGGAAAGTGAGCATTCAAGGTTGACCTTGAGTAATCAAGAACATGCTCAATTATTTCAGTGCTTATGAATTTTCTATACTTAAAGAATGCTAGGATGCAATGTAATTATAAAAAGTCCCATCCAATAAAAAAATGGTCATGAAAAACAAAAGTGTAGGGCATAAAGATGTGAGTTGATTTTATTTAGAAATTTGAGTTATAGAAACAAGCCCCACTATCTTAAGATCCTGAAGAAGTGAAATTGTTTTGCAACCAGTAAGGAACAGAGGTTGGTAAGTCTTCAGAGAAGTTTGAGGCAAAGAACAAAAGTAATTTTAATCAACATCATTCTATACACTGTACAATATTTTGTTCATAGATTTAGGGATATGTGGCAGGTGATTTTGATTTAAATCAAGTTGATTTAAACCACTAGTCAAGAATAACCACAATAAACAAATTTCCTCCTTAGAAAAGGTACATTTTGGTTGTTTGACATAGTCTTAATATATATTCTTCACACTCAGCATGAGGTATACCGAATATTCATTGAAAAGTGGTGATTTATTTGATATTGCTTTTGAAATATCATCAAAAAATTGAATAAATTACTTGCTTTATTTATCAAATATAACTGAGAAAGATATTGGGAAGAGTCATTAAAACAGAAATCTCCTAATCAAATGGTTAAATCATAATATTTTTTAATATTAGCAAAACCTAATAAATGAAGACTGGCCACATTCTTAAGCAACAAAAATATAATTACACTCTTTAAGGGCATTTATATTGCATTTTTCCATAAATAGTTTCATGTAGGTCAGCATATATATTTTTATATCCAATCATATCATTCTGTGTAATGTAAAAAATATCTGTTGATTATTGTAGTGGAAATATTTTTTTAAATTTTATTGGCTATTTCCATAAGGGCAATATAGAATTTTTTAGAATGTTGAATTTTGCATCTAACTCTGCCTTTTCCTTAAGAAGGCAGAGCTTATTTTGCATTTTCAGTCTTCAGTTTTTCAATTTAAGATATATTGAGATAAAGCAAGGTAACATCTAGTTCATACCTGGAGGGAAAAGCAATGCCAGGAAAGTGAGGTCATCTTCATGAATCCAGGAAAGAAATGTAATTTGAGTGATCATCATTCAAGAAACTTCCTGTTTCATTCAACTAACCCCACAGTGGCAGAGCAATGAGATGGGTACACCATTTCAGTTCTACAGATCAGTAAACTGATCCTCAAAGGTCTGAACAGCTATCCATGACCTCCCAGCTGGTGAATTTCAGATCCTTTGCTCTTCCAGTTCCATGAATTTATATCATGGGAGGCATTAAGAAGGTACTATAGGGTCATTTTAGATTTATAAACATTTACTTGTAGTGCCAATGTGTGCTTGGTAGCAAATAATATATAATAGAAATTATAATAATATTATGAAGTTTTAAGTTTAAATATACCAACTTAAATATTCTAATTTAACTTTGTTAAATTTGATATATTAATCAAATACTTTTTTTATGAACAAGCATCTGAATACATGCAAATATATATATATATATATATATATAGACATAATCTCTCAACCAGTTGACAATTTAATGCAGAAGACAGAAAATCAACTATAATGTAGGTACATTGAATTAAGTATTATAGCAGAGATATAAATAATGTCATAAATATAGAGAAGGAAAATGTCTTAATGCATTTTTGCACTTGGCAAAGCACTTAGGTAAAAATAGTTGAAGAAAATGACAAGTGAAAATCATGTTTTTATATATTGAGGGGCTTTGATCGCTGAGACTTAAGGATAAAACAGTCTATAAGGAAATTCTATGGAGAATTCTCCAAACATGTGAAAATCAATAGGAATTCTATGTGCACTGAGGATAGAGTCAGTTTAAACTGAGGTGAGGA
>PVHX01013911.1:0-52655 GCA_004024805.1 Geosciurus inauris | reverse complement strand
AAATTAGCCTCCACTCTCACTCTTTATTCTGATTTTTATTCATAATATTCTGACATTATATTATATACTTACTGGTTTGAGGGTGCATAGTATGTCTTCCCTAATGAAGCAGGTTACAGAAATGGGGACTTCAGAAAATGTGGGGTGGGCGGGAGGCAGGCAGGCAGTGCCCTTCATCTCAGATTAAAACCCTAGGCTAAAGCTTGTTCTGGTGTTTGGCTGCCTGACTGAAGGCCCCATACATGTTTGGATTCCCACACATTCTGTGGTTGCCCAGGTTTCCTTGACTATCCTAACATTAGTCAACCCCAAAGTGTTTTTTAACTCAAGCAGTTCTGTTTAAAGGAACAAGTATAAGACAAACTCAGGTTAACAAACACATTAAACCATCCCATTACAAGAATAAGAAATTAAAATCGTACACTTTCGATGGAGTCAGAAAAAGATAACAATCAAGATTTTCCAATGGAAGGTTACTTCCTCATCAAAACAGTATAAAAAATACTTTAGAGAGCCTCCGGTGGTACCCTCATTGGGGCCCCTCCCATGCTGTGGGACCTTTGCTTGCTTCCAAGAAATTGGCTACTGAATTCTCATATTCCATGGTCTGCGTACTTCATTCCTTGGGTGTGTGAGACCCTCCAGCGCTCACATGACCCTGTATTACACTAATAGAATTAAGTTGTCTAATTCCACGGGGATCAGGAACAACTCTGTCCCCAACACATAGAAAACAGTGACTTGTGCTTAATTAACTTGGTATTCAGTAAATATTTATTGAATTAATGATTTATCTTAATATGTAGGTATTACTATTACAGGTTTGAAGAATCTTAATCCAAAATCATGAAATCTAAAATGCTCTAAAATTCAAAACTTTTTGAGTAAAGATGATACTTAAAAGTTCCAGATATTGGAGCATTTAATATTCTTGGATTATAGATACTCAAGTAGTTAAGTCTGTGCAAATATTCCAAAATCGGAAAAACTCCAAGCCACAAGTATTTGGATAAGATATACTCAACGTGTATTCCTGTTTTATAGTTGACACTGAGACTTTGAGAGATTAAGAAGTTGTTGTTCAGTGTTGTAGCTACTTACCGGTGGAACCTTGGTAAGAACTTAGATTTGTTCAACTTTAAAGCCTATGCTCCCAATTACTTGTTCTTATTTTGATGAGAAATAAGAACAAGTAATAAAAACATAATCAGGTAGAAAACATATACACCATTCCTCTACCTATGGGGTTTCTTACACATATACATACTTCATTTACCTGCTCAAGAAAAGTCTAACCCTTCACAATACAAGGCCATAATCAACTTGACAGCAGCATACACTCAAAAGGATGGGCAGCTGTTGTCAGTCTACAATCCAAGATGTCCTATGCTTTTATAGAAATGATTGTAGCACTGCGTTAGTCACTGATGGGTGTTGGTGATAGTGTGAGGTACAAGAGGAGAGGAAACCCTCCAAGAAATTTCACTTTGTTTTCTGTATTTGAATTGTATACAAGATTTTGGTAGGAAAGGTGGAGTCCCCCCCCCGCCCCACACACACAAAGCTTGAAAACTACTGCCTTAAGAAAAGGAAAATACTGGCTCTATAGAAGAGAACTAATTTTCCTAACCCAAACACAAGGAAGAAGATAGATGTTCTGTGAATCTGAGCTTACTTTGTGAGGAGAAGAAATCCAGGGCAGGAGGATGTATTCCAAAAACCATCTGGGCCAGAGAAATAACCTATTCTTCAGAAGCAAGGACATTTGATCTAGGAGGTGGTCTGGAAGACCTCAACATGGGAGCTAGTTGGGATATCTACACAAACAGATCACCAAGATTGGAGGCTGCCAGATACAGTCTGCCAGCTGAATTTCTCCAGGAGGTAAGAAAACATTCAATGAAAGAAGTCCAAGTTTAAATTCAGGCTGGATCAATAAGCCTGGGGGTTAATGGTCTTCATATTCTACACTGAGTAGGAAAAGAAAATTCAGAGATAAACCATTTACCTAAATCTATTCTTGATATTTAACAAGTGAGGTCTGTTTCTTTTTCAAGCAAAGCCTGAAGGAGGGAATAAAATGTTTAAAAGGTTCCAACTTACTGAAAAATATCAGCAGTACTGGTAAACAGTGGTGAAAAAGAGATTTAAGAAAATAAAAACTCTAGTTAGATTTGGATTCCTGAAACCCTTCATTCAAACACAAATAATTTGCCTTGTATTAGATGATAGGGGATAGGGACGGATTTGAGACAGAGATGGGAAGAGGAAGAGATAACCTAAACTGAATTTTACATCTATTCCTATACAAAGTGAAGTAGAAAAGTCCACATGAACTTCCAATCAGGTAATTAATGCCATATTATTTTTATTTATTTATTCTTTTTCCAGTACTGGGGATTGAACCCAAGGGTCCTCTGCCACTGGCCACATCCCTAGCCCTGCCTTTTTTTTTTTAAATTTTACTTTGAGACGAGATCTCACTAATTTAGCCAGGCTGGCCTGGAACTTGTGATCCTCCTGCCTCAAACTCTCAGGTGGGTAAGATTACAGACATATGCCATCGGCTCAGCTACTTTTACTATTATTAAAAGTTATACAATGTTTTCACTAAGCTATATTACATAAAGAAAGACTATAAAATAAATGAATACCTACTCTGGGCTACAGTTTAGCTTTTTGAGTTCTAAGTTCAAGTTAGGCACAGGAGCCCAAACAGGAGTCATGGGTAAAACATTCCTTTCTTGAGTGAGGTTTATAGGTCTCAGGCTTTCTGGTTGTGGAGAACTCTGAAGACTCAATCCTCCTAGACCAGAGGACAGCTGGTTGACACCAGGATACTGCTGAAAGAGCAAAATCAAAACAAAAGAACAATAGAACAAATGTGAATCAAATTTCATATACCAGACATAGGAGTTCAACAAAAAGAAAAATCAAGAGGTAAGAAAATTTAAATTTGTCTTGATAATAGCAGAATTACAATAGAGCAGGCAACTTAAAGTATACTTGAAAAAATTCAAAGCAAAAGTACTGAATAAATTTAAATCTTATTAGCCACAGTTAAGTCTCATAACAATATTTCAGCAAAAATACCATTCAACATTAAGAATGTGGTTCCCTTGAATGCAGCTGAAATGGACAGGCAGGGTAAGTACTTACTTGTTTTCAAATTTTATTAATTAACAGTTTTAAAAAATTGAACTAATGCATCGAAATATACCATGGTGTTCAATGAGTTTTTCTTTGCTTATTTTTTTGGTTCCCTGTGTTACATTTTTAGTATTATGAATTCATAGCTTTTTGTGAACTCAAACTGAGTTTAATGAATTACTGTCATTTTTTAATTAGAGCATTAGTTACACATAGTAGTTGGGTTCATTCTGACAAACTCATACATGTGAGGAGTTTGATCACAATCCCCATTCCTCAGTTTTCCTTCCCTTCCTCTGTCCTCCTATTCTCCTTCCTCTACTGATCTTTCTTTTGCTCTTTTATTTATTTTTGATTGGTACTTTCTACATATGCATAAACATCAAAATCCCTTTGGAATATAAGTATATAACATGATTTTGTTAAATTCATTCCATATTTCCTCCCTTTCCCATCCTTCCTCCCTCCCTCTTGTTCTCCAGCTTCCATTCCTTATATATTTATGATATCTGACACCCGCACTTTAATTCCCTTAATTTACTTTAGCTTCCACATATTAAAGAAAACATATAACCCTTGATTTTCTGAGTCTAGCTTATTTCACTTAGCTCAATGTTCTCCATTTCCATCTATTTATCTGCAAATGCCATTGTTCCATTCTTCTTTATGGCTGAGTAAAATTCCATTGTGTATATGTGCCACACTTTCTTAATCCATTGAGCTATTGAAAGGCATCTAGGCTGATTCCATAATTTGGCTACTGCAAATTGTGCTGCTATAAACACTGCTGCTATATCTATATAGTATGCTGATTATAGTTTTTTTAGATAAATACCAAGGAGTAGGATCGCTGGGTCATATGGTGGTTCCATTCCTAGTTTTTAGAGGAATCTCTGTGCCGCTTGTGGTTATACTCATTTGCAGTGCCACCAACAATGTATCAGATTACTGTCATTATTTATTTGAAGTACAAACCACTCAATCTTTGTCCAGTGAGAGCCTTTTCAAGATGGCCTCAGTGTCTTTTTATTTTATTACTTATTTATTTTGCAGTGCTGGGGATCACAACCAAGGTTTCACAAGCCCACTGAGTTACACCCTCAGCTTCTAGTGACCTTTCCACTCAAACCTACTAGTCTTTGTTAGCTTCCTTGCTTTCTGGCATAATATCTTGCCATCTTCCTTCTCTAGACCTATAACTGCTCTCTTATCCAAAAATGCGTCTTAGTTCCCTTTAAGTAAAGATGTTATCTAGAAACCATAATCTGAGTGATAACAGTGTTCACCGCTAATGTGTTGTTGTTACTACTTGGCTATTGCAATTTATTTATTTATTTTTGCAGTACTGAGTACTGGAGATTGAACTCAGGGCCTCATGCATGCTAAGCAGGTGTTCTACCTCTGAACTATATCCCTGTTTAAATTTTTTTTATTTTGAAAGAGAATCTTGCTAAATTGCCCAAGTTGGCCTAGAACTTGCAATCCTCCTGATCAGACTGCCAGGTAGATGGGATTACAGGTGTGCGCCACCATGTCTGGCAAAAATATACATTTTTAAGTGGTAGGAAAACATGAGTTTGTATCACTCTTCCCAATTCAAATTAAGATGACGATTATACTTTGTCCAATTTTGTTTGATTTTATACTAGTATTTCTCTTGTCTTGCTAAAAATCTTGATTTTCCTAATAGTAATAGCATAGTGTTTGTCCATTGGTGTCCACAGGAAATTGGTTCCAGGTCACCATGGATACTTTGGTATCCATCTGCAAATGATCAAGTCCCTTACGTGAAATGGTATAATACTGGCACATAACTTATAACACTGCCCCATCTAATTTATTTAAATAAACTTTTTGGGGCACTTGGGTTGAACCCAGTTGCTTTACCACTGAGTTACAACCCCAACCTTTTTTATTTTTAAATTTTGAGACATGGTCTCACTAAGTTACTGAAGACCTTACTAAATTGCTGAGGCTGCCCTTGAACCTGCAATCTTACTTCAGCTTCTTAAGTCACTGGGATTACAGCAGTGCACCATTACACTTCACTCCTCCCATATACCTTAATCATCTCTAAAATACTTAAAATACCTAATATAATGCAATTGCTATATACATAGTTATTATAATGCATTATTTAGGGAATGATGACAAGCAAGAAGTTTGTGAATCTTCAGAACAGATGAAATTTTTCCCTTAAATGTTTCCAACCCAGTGCTACTTGAATCCAAAATAGAGAGCCAACTGTACTTTTCTATCCTATAATATACTTAGTTTCAAAATAACATCACAATTATTACTATAAGAATTATTAAATTAGATGCTAAGATTTTTTAAATAGTTCTTTTTGTCCTTATATATATGTTACCAAAAGGTACAAAATACTGGGATTTAAGATCAGGTAGAACAGTATTTTTCTTGGTATCAAAATGTACTCAGTTTGATAATGCTATTTTTAATCTTTAAGGACTGCTTTTAATCTTTCTTAGTAAGTTTTTCAGTAAAGATATTTATATAATTTTAGTGGCAAAACTTCACAATCAAGTATATCCAGAGATATCTTATTTCATTTTTAACCTTCCTACCTATAGTTAACTATTTTTAATTAGTTTTTAATTTAATTCTGCCATTATTTATATTTATTATTATACTGGATATATATCATATATACTGCTCCAACTATGGCCCTATTTTTTTTTTATCTAAAAAAGGCCCTGGCAATAATTCTGTGGCTACATTTGGAGATCTCCCACATTTCTTTATACAGGTACCAAGCATTCCATTATGTGAACATACTTCAGAATTCCAGCTAATATATACAGGATGATAATCTCAGGAAAGTCACTATTTTACCACCCGTCCTGAAATGCTTCTGGTAATGGTCATCTGGAATAGGTAATACCTACATAGCGGTAGATAACAAAGCCACTAGGTAAAAGCTTAACGGGAACTGCATAATAAAGTGATAAGAGATCACTATATGATCTTCTAATTAATCCTAACACTACAAGTGGCACAACCAGATATCATTATGAGGCATAAATCATTGAATATATCATATTCTCACTTAAGTGGATAAATACATGAAGAAACCTAAATATTATGAAACCATTAGATTTAACTTCTAGTCATACAAATGGAAAGGAAAAAAAGTTAAATGATACAAGGAAGCAATGAGCCAACTTCAAAATATGAGACATTCTACAGGACAACTGACCCAGTTTTTCCATTAGATCAAAGGCATGAATAGAAATGTTCTAAATTACAATGAAAATCATGACACATAAACAAGTACAAATAATAAAATAAACAAATATTGATTTGTATAAACAAGGTAGGAAAAGGTATTTCTAAAATAGCTGGGAAAATTTAAATATGCACTGAATTCTAAATAACATTTAGAAGCTATTTTGTTGGCTATGACAGTGGTATTGTGGTTATGCAAAAAATGCCCATCACCTTCCCCCTGAACATTAGCTTCAAAGTCCTTAGGAAGTGGGGAGATAGATGAAAAGAGGTCTAGCAAAGTGTTGACAGTAACTGAAGCTGATGAAGTCAAGGAAAAAAACAACTGGATAACACAAAAGGATTCTGAGTTTTCAATACAACTGTAAAGGATAAAGGAAAAATGATCACATGGGTCAGTAAGAGCACATAATGGAAAGCTCAAAAGCAGATTTAAGTTTAGCATTTAGGATATAAATAAAGGTAGGATATTCAATCCATAAGAGAAGATTTTCAAATAACAGTGAACTAAGGACTACTGATTTGGATGGAGTGGTGGGGAATACTTTATTCTTTACATTATATACCAAAATAAAACCTTAGATGAATTAAAAGTGCAAAACTGAATCATCAAAGAACTAAAAATAACCTAAATACATATATAGTATTACATATAAATACTTATGTATGTACGTGTATATATATTTTTTCTGAGAGAATATTTCTAATATCTCTTGAAAGCCAGAATATTTTCCTCATCTTAAGGTTGATAACACATTTTAAAGGATAATATAAAGGACACAAAGATAAAAACAACAACAAAAGAAAATAATATGATTATGTGAAATTAAACATTTCCCAAAAAATATTATTAAAATTAAAAAAACTGCCAAGATGGGAAAGAACTATAATATATATTAGACAAAAGGTCTGTATTTATTACAGATTACACAGAATAATGGTGAAAGAATATGAACAGGACAATACAAATGACTAACAGCTATGAAAAAATATTTTTGCTGATACAAAATAATAATTCTTTCTTTAAGAGACAAACTCTCCTGCCTCTTTTTTTTCTTTTTTTTTTTTTTCATTTTGGTGGTACTGAGGATTGAACCTAGGGGTGCTCTACCACAGAGCTACATCCTCAACCCTTTTTATTTTTCACCTTGAGACAGGATCTCATAAAGTTGCCCAGGCTGGCCTCTAACTTTAGATCCTTCAGCCTTAACTTCCCAAGTTGCTGGGATTACAGGCATATTCTACCACAGCCAGCTTACAAAATAATTCTTGGGTGCTTGCTTCAACAGAACATATACTAAAATTAGAACAAAATAATTCTTGGCATACTTACTAATATGAACAGGCAATCACATAGGCTTCTGATCAAAGAATAAATTGGTCAATTATTTTTCCACATCTGACCATCAACCACTGATCTACTGACTGTTTGACATCTCCATCTGGATCTATTAGGCATTTTAAGTGAACGCGGCCAACCTGATTCCCTTTTCCCTATTCCTAGATGTATTCCTCCCTTTGTCTTTACCATTTAAGTAAATACTCTTAACTTCTACACAGTGGTTATGCCAAAAACCTAGAAGTCACCTTAATGCTTTTTCTTTCTCTCACCTACTACATCCAGTCCATGAGCATGTCAAAAATTACCCCTTCTCCATTCACTTTTCACTACCTCCACTAATATCACCTTTGTACAAGGCACAACTATCTACTTCCTGGATTATGGCAAAGCTTAAAATTTGGCTCTCTGCTTCCATTTTTGTCTTTTCAAAAAGATGGTGGAATATGATGGACATCATAGCCCTAGCTTTATGTATGACTGCATGTATGTTGTGATTCTACATCACATACAACCAGAGAAATGAAAAGTTTTGTTCTATCTGTGTACAATGAATCAAAATGCATGCTGCTATTATGTATACCTAAATAGAACAAATAAATAAATAAAATTAAGAAAAAAAAATTCCCATCCCTAATTCATTCTTTAGACGGGAACTAAATTAATTCTCTAAATAAGTACATTAGATATCATTCCATTACATAAAATCTGCAATGTCTCCCCCTTGCATATTGGGGTAAAATTTTGAATATGGTCCTACTTTAGCTCTTTGATTTCATACCTATTTTCTCATTGCTGAGTTCCAGCCACAGTGGGACTTTATTCCTAGAACACATCAAACTTGCTCCTGCCTTAAGTTTTGCACACATATTTCCTAAGCTTAAAATGGTCCACTCCCAATTTTTCCACACTTGGCTTCCCCCCTCCTCTCAAATGTTAATTCAGACATCTACAACGAGGACAATGACCACTTACACCATATTTCCACCCCTGAAACTTTCCAACTTGTCTTACTTTATAGTTCTTGTAACTATTTGAAATTATCTCATTGATTTATTTACTTTTTGTCCCACTGACCCATTTCTCCCATCAGCTTTCTTCAGAGTAGGAATATTTTGTTCACTTAGCTTCCCCTTTTATCATCAGTGTCTACAACTGTGCTGCTACTCAGTTGGAATTTATAAATCTGCTGAATAAGTGGAGACAAATTCTAGTCTTATAAAATAAGGGGCTCTGATTAAGTAATTCCACTTATAGAAATTTAATCTAAGGAAATGAGAAAAATGAGCAAAGATGGATATGTGGGGTGGGGAGAAAGATATTTCAACATTGAGTTATGTCCAACAAATGGTAGACTGGTTCATTTTAAGACATACAGCTACCAAAACAATAGAGGACACATAGTAATATAAACAGATTTCTTGTTATACTATTGAAGAAATTAAAACTACCAAAACAACATCTGTGTCTATCAACTTCCTTTGTTTGTTTAAATAGGTCATTTGGATGACCAGCTTCTTTACTGGCTTTCCCCCTAAAATGCATCCAAAAACCCTGGAAGGACAGATCCCAAGCGTGGTTTGTATCTTGATGATAGGAATACTGATTGACATTTATTTTCTTCTTTTTGCTTATTTGCATTTTCTATAATTGATCATTCACTTTATTTTTTTAAAATAAGCTATATATTATCACTATCTGGTTTTTCTTACATTTGCTGAAAATAATTTTCCAATTTAATTTTTATTCTTAAACATCAACATTTTTTCTATTTTTGGCCCTGAAAAATAAGTTTGTCCTACCACCCCTGCTAAACAGGTCAACTGTTGGGGGTTCCAACCAACATCTCAAATTAAATCACTGCAAAGAAAGTCCTCAGATTTCAGAACCCTCCCACAGTACAACATTTAAAGGAATTTTAACTTTATTACAGAAGGCTACTTAAAGGTAAGGTAAAATATTCTTATTGGCACTTCAAAAAGGTATGGATTCTTTTAAAATTAGTTTAATAATGTTGATCTTAGATGAAAACTACAATCTTTTCTAAGTAAATGGATAAAAGAACTTAAAATATAGGTCCTACCTGTGTGTTTAAATCATAACTATTCACTAACTCTAAAACAGTGGTGTCCAAAAAAACTATTTTAAATTCATATTAGACAAAAACAGACTATGGCTTTGTGATCTTTCTTAGAGCAATATATACATTAAATCTGACTTTGATTTACTACTGTACAAGTCCTGCCAGCCAAAGAGAAAGAGTGCTTACTTCTAAACTGCAAGGTCTTTGCATAATCAGAACCAGGCCTGGTGTTGCACAGGTGATTTCACTTTTCTCTTCATTTCCTCACTTACAAAATAAAAGGCAGTAGACTTGACTAGTACAAAAAGTCAAAATTTCCAAGTGTTGAAAAGAACAAGAAGCCAACTGAACTCATACACTGCTGAGTTATAAATTAGAACTTCCATTTTGGAAAACTGTCAAGATTAACTGCTCAAGTAAAATATATGGATACTGTACCATGCCTAGCAATTCCATTCCTAGAAATATACATTCACTTAAAACATATAGAGAGAAATGTCTACAGTAGAACCATTCATAATAACCCCAACCTGGAAATTTACCCTAATGCCCATCAATAGGACAAATAAACTGGCATATTCACTTAATGGAGTACTACATAACAATGAAAATTAATAAACTATAACCACACAATAATATTGCTGAACAAAAGAATCTAAACATAAGAATGTGTGTGTGTGTGTGTGTGTGTATAATGGTTCTCTTTATATAAATTTTAAAATAGACAGAACAAATCTGTGGTTTCAGAAATCAAGAGAGTGGTCACTCTTTGGAGGCTAATGACCAAAAATAAAGATGCTTCTGGCTACTAGTTAAGTAAGTGTGCTCAATTTCTAGAAATTGATCAAGTTGTACATTGATGTGTAGTATGTAATATAGACCAATGAAAAGTTTTAAAAACTAAAAGTGGAAGTGTATCTTTAACAGCCTATTTCTCAATACTTTAGCTATATAATATTTATTTCAGCTATGATTAATAACCCAGTTTTTTATTCTGTCTGTTCCCTTTATCCAAATTCTTCTATTTCTTGTATCATCCCTGGTGTATAAAAAAGAATTGAGATCACAAAATAGAATGAGGTAATTTTTTTTTAAAATTCTGATATATCAAGTATTTTTACTTTCACTCAAAGGCTTTCATTCCTAGCTTTTCTAAAACAACCTCCCAAATGAAACCGGAAAAGAAAATACTTCCTTAATCTCCTTTTGTCAGGTATTAGCCAACTTCTTGTGGAAGCTTGGACAGTAAATATTGTGAAGCTTCGAAAGACACAGTCTTGTGTGCAACTACTCTGCTCTATCAACTATGGTGCTAAAGCAGTTACAGACAGATACACAAAAGACTGCGCATGGCTGTATGCCAATGAAGTGTTATTTACAAAAATAGGGAGCAGGTCAGATTTGGCCCAGTGGTCATAGTATGCTGACTCTTGCCCTAGGCCATTACGGAACACCACTTACTCTTTCAAAATAATTTTTTATCTCCTTGCCCAACACTTCCAAGAATCAATCCTTTCTTTGAATTTGGTTTTCTTCTCATTAAAGTATAGACACAAATAATAAATTATGATCCCAAATGGGAATTCTCCTAAAGTACAAGTCAGATAAAACTGAAATATGCAGTTTCATATGAACCAAAGAAAATTGAACAAAATCAAAGGCAGATAACTATACCAAATCAATATTTTTCAATGCCTCTCCTAGTTTTCTTCTTTCCTTCTATCCTTTAATACCTTAATTCTAAGATTAAATTCCCAAAACAAAAGATTTTCCTATGTTAAATTTTCATTCTTAGTTCACCATAAGATGAAATTTCTATAAGGTTAATCTACTAAGAATGGTTTATCTTAAGTAGAAATGCTTTCATCATTTCAATCATTTTCCTATATGTCATTTCCTCTCAATAAATATAAATGAGAAATATCTACTGTTTTTATATGATTAAGATAATATGATCTTCCAGAGATGACTCCAGAAAAGTCACATCAGAGCCAGTCCTGGTGGCAGTCAATGAGCACATGAGCTGACAAGCTTATACATGCACCAAGGCTCTCACCAGATCAGTTCTATGCCATAGAGAGTTCTGAACGAGAGAGACTAAAATAAGTTGTAAATTGCATTCTACTGTCATTTCCTATGGAGAATGCCAGCATAGTAATATAGAATTTAAAAAACAATATTTACTTTAATTTCCTGCTTATAAAATTAGTAACTGCGCATTGCAGACTGAAAACTAAAGATACAATGAAGAAAAGTCAGAGCTGATGTCTTCATCTAGATTTAACCTCTTTAAAAATCTGATCACCAGGGGTTTGTTAGAAGTGATGTTTTACAATTTTTTAGAAATGCAATGTCCTTACATGAGGATTATATACATACCTGAGGATACTGGTGAAATCCAGAATATCCTTGGCTACTGGGATGTACTCCAGAATTAAGTGGTGCTGTAGCATTCTGATAACCAGGCTGAAGAATTGGATAACCATAGCCAAAAGGCTTAGCCATTTTTGAAGGCTGAGGAGCAGCAGGAGCTGGTGCTGGAGCTGGAGCTGGAGCAGGATCAGGCTCGGGGGCTGGATCAGGAGCAGGGCTGCTTGCTGAAGAAGAATGCACATCTAGCAAAGGCAAAACAATGGAAAATGAGGACTCCGTAAAGACCTGACTCCTAGGTGAGCCATAACCTTTGGCATTTCCCCTTTCTTTTCAGAATGTTCTGCAATGACAAATTTTAAACAGAAAGAGATTAGAATAATGGCTCCACAGGCCCATTACCCAGCTTCAATCATTCTCAATATTTTGCTCATCTTTGTTTTACATATGGTTCCATCCTATATTTTGAATAATTTCACCAACAAATTTTTCAATTGTTATTTCTACCAGATAATACACACTTGGACACATATACATAGCCTATATTTTTTTTTGTTTTAATTCTCTCAGCAGTATTAGGGCTAAGAAGCAGAAAAACAAAGCAAAGCAATAAAAAAGAGCATCTGCTACTCTTTTCTAAGTTGTCTTTTATCTGACCCTGCCACCTAAATAAAATGTTCATGGAATGACTGGTATATTTCCACAAACCCCTAGTAGTTCACATTATTTACATAGGTAAATTGTGAGTAAAGAACAAGAGTGTCTAGAACAGTGTCCAGCTCCTAGAACAATATCTGGTATGTAATAGATGCCAAATAAAAAATTTTTTTAATGAATCAGTGTTCTTTTCCTCATTAAAATTTAAAACAAAAACTAACATTCGAACAAAATTGTGAAGAATTTAAATATTACACAAAGGAAAAATAACAACAACAAAAACTCTTTAAAAATTACTATATAACCATTATTAACATTTTGGTATACTGACTGGAAGTCTTACTCTAAAGTCAACTCAATAATGTGTAATCATTTTATTTTTATCAAATAAAAATGGTACTCTTCATCAGCAATCAGATGCTGCTAAAACATTTTCTGAAAAGCATCTGATCTAATTTATTTCTTAAAAGTTTCTTGATGAAGCACATCTTTCTGTTCACTGTACTGATTCTAAATTTGAAGATACATTCCTTGACATTCTGCTATCATCTTTTCCTGATTCTTAAAGGGTCATAACTTCAATGCAGTGCAGATTCCTTAGATCTCCTGCTTGTGATGGGAACAGAAGGATCCCATAACATGAAAACAATCATTAGTATAAGAAATACACATTCGAATCTTGAAGACCAAGGTTTAAATCTTCTCTCCTTCTTTAGAAAGAATAACACTCCATACATTTCCGTAGTCCTAAGATCTATCCTAGTACTGGATATATATAGTAAGCTTGAAGTCATTTGATACTATTGCTATAGATGGTCACAGATTTCCCACATTTTAGTGCTATATAAATAGCTAGAAACTTGCCCAAGATCACTAACATACTGTCAAAGTACTAGAAGATTAGTACTTTGTAGCACCACTTTGTAAGACTAGAATTTGTTGACTGAATGAATACAAACAAACCAATGTCTGACTCTAAAGTCATGATCTTTTAATTATACCACAGGGACATTTCACTTCAGGTTAATTTGAAGCTTGTGAAATACCAGAGAGTTGTTGTATCCATCTTTTAGTTAATGAAGTAGTTCCCCTATGATATTTTGTTAACAGTGATTGTTCTTGGAATGATTTATAATCTCTTACAAACACACATACACACTCACATCCCTACTGATTCCCTAGCCACAAAAGTCTGAATAGTTTATTCAAGTATTCTTCAAAAAGTACAAGGGACTTTTATACTAAGCTGAGGTTAAAGTTTTCTACTGAAACCTACCATAATGATAGCAGGTATTGTGTTAAGTACAGAACACTCCAACTTCAGTTAAGCTTTGTCCTGGATTTATTGAAGTCATAAGAAACAAACATGCACATTAGACTTATTTGTTATGTTAGTCCTGAAGTTTGAAATCATTAGGAACAAAGAGAGAGAGGGAGAGAGAAAGAGACAGGTCAGGTGCTTGTTAGGTTGTCAAAAAGGAAAGAGGAGACTAAGGAAAATCCGTAGTATAAGATATGATAATGAAATGACTATTAATTATGTTAATTCACTTGTTCCTTTAATACAATCCACTCTTTCCATATCCTTATGTAATGACTAAAGTTATTTCCAGATATGGTTAAAAATGAAGCCTCCAAAACCTGCCCCCAGTTGGCTAATCTATTTACATAGTAGAGGTAGCTGGAACTCTTAAGGGGAGTTAAAAAGTCAAAGACTATATTCAGGGGCTAGTTGGAAGGAATTCAAGGACCTATGCATGAAAACACAAATATGAAATTTATTTTATGAGTTATTTTTTAAGAAGAGAAAGAAGAGCCGGGCAGGTGATGCGTGCCTGTAATCCCAGTACTTTGAGAGACTGATACAGGACATTCCAAGTTCAAAGCCAGCCTCAGCAAAGGCGAGGCTCTAAGCAACTCAGTGAGACCCTGTCTCTAAATGAAACACAAAATAGGGCTGGGGATGTGGCTCAGTGGTCGAGTATCCCTGAGTTCAATCCCTGGTACAAGAAAAGAAAAAAAAAAAGGAAAGAAGAAAATTTATTCACTATTAAATATTTTGGAAAAAGGAAAGCAACAAAAATACAGTAATAAATTTCTTCAGGTCTTCTAAAACCAATCTACATAGTTGTCACATGACACTTATTAAATTAAGGGAAGAATGCCAGGAAAATGTCCCTTTTCTCTGGTAAAATTAGAGTCTGCTAAATATGTGTAATACATAATCATGTTCAAAAGCAATTGATAGTTGATGACTAAAAACGAACATCAAGCAAGCACAAACAAGTTACCTGGGTAGCTGCCTCCTTCCAGGGCATCATAACTGTTGGGCATTGGAGAAGCACTGCTTGTGGTAGAAGAGCTGTCGACACCTAAAAGGAAAACCAAAACATCTGCTAAGTTGACGATGGAACTTTCACAGCAGTCACTGGCAATTTTGAAAAAGAGGTTTGTGCTGAACTAGGAAAATTCCTGACTCTAGTAAAAAAGTAAAATGATTGATGTTTAAAAACATTTTTAAAAACATATAAGGATCCATTAATAAGAGTAAGGTGGGAAGAAGAGAGAATATGAAACTGATGAGTAGATATAAAATTCAGGTAAACACAGGTAACTTAGAGAATAGACATCAAACTATTAAAAGTTGTTGAACACACAAATATACATTTTAGGTTGACAGAAGTATTAATATACTCATACCTTAAAGATTATGTCTACTAAATCTCAAGCCATTAAATACATTTTATTAGTATTATAATATTTTAAGATAACTAATTTTAATGACTTTTAAAACTCAGCACAGCTGTTTGGCTTGGGTTGCTTCCTAGTGTATTAATAAACTTTTCTGTGCTTCAGTTCATTTATTTGCAGAATGGAGAGTAAATAAAAGCTGCCATATTTAATAGGATAATATAAATGAAAGGAACTTTAATAAATATAAGTGTTAGACTACAAGATTTTTTATTCTTTATATTTATTCAAAACCTGTAAGATGAGGAGAAAAGCTGAGTGGCAATTTCTGATGAAATCTGGAGATTAGTCACACAGCCAGTAAAATGTACAATGTATTTCTTTTATTCACTCACTCAGCAAATATTTTATTGGGAACCTAGAATTATTCTAAGTTGACATGCTAGAATATATACTGATATCTAAAACAGAAAATGCATATGGCACCTCTCTTTTATTAGAAATCTTGTGTTTGAGACAAACCAAAGTACATTTCAAAGTGACAAAAAGTCTTGTGGTATAGAGGTCATCTTTGGTTCTTAACACAAATATTACAAGTGGGGTTTAACCTATGCTTTAGATTCCTTTTGAACTGTGCTATAAAAAGAATAGATATGCATAATTATCTTTCACTGAAAAACTCTGGATAGCCATGAGAATTAGACGTATCAACTAATATATCTAACTTCAACATAACAGCTAAAGTTATTAGTGTAGGAACATTTTATTCTCAGAAAAGAACAAGATTTGAAAGGCAGAGAGGTTCAGGTCCATCAGATTCTGCCATTTATTTGCTGCACAAGTTTGAGTAAGTTACAATAATGAGCACTGTTGTTTGCAAAATAAGAATGATTTTCAAAATGCCCTACCTTGCATTCTTAATGTTCCTGTAAGGTTTAAATGAAAGAGTAGATATGAAACCACTTATAAAGTATGAGAACTATAAAGTAAGTAATGAGTGGAGGGCACTAATATTTACCAAGTGCCTTCTTTGTGATAAATAGAAAACTGTTACATATATATGCCATTCTTCTTAATAAAGAATGGAAAGAATGACTCTTCCTTTTTTTGTCCATTTATTTGTAAATTTATAACTAAAGAAGAATGCTAGTATACAAGGTCAAAAATCTCACAATGCCAAGCAAAGTGGTGCGTGTCTATAATCCCATCTACTTTGGAGGCTGAGGCAGGAGAATAAAAAGGCTGAGTTCAAGGCCAGTCTGGTCAACTTAGTGAGACCCTGTCTCAAAGTAAAACAAAAGGGGACATGAACGTTCAGCGGTAAATCACCTCGAATTCAACCCCCAGTACTGGGGGTGGAGAGATTCTTATAGTAATATCATTAAAAAAACAAGACATCAACAACCAAATAGTCATCAACAGATGAATAAATAAACAAAACATGGTGTTATCTCCACAATGGGATAGTATTCATTCATAAAAAGGAATGGAATACTAATACATGCTGCAATGTAATGAACTTTGAAAACATGCCAGTGAATGAAGCCAAACACAAAAGCCTGCATGTTGTCTGATTCCTTTTATATGAATATCCTGAGTAGGTAAATACATAGAGTCAGAGTAGATTGGTGGTTGTTAGGGGTTGAGGGGAGGGGGAAACTGGTAATTACTATTTAATGGGTACAGAGTTTTCTTTTGGATAAATGAAAATGTTTCGTTCAATCTGGTTCAGCACATTTGCAAAGTCAGAACTAGATAGAGGTGATGGATGCACAACACTGTAGACACACTAGATGCCACTGAATTATATACTTTAAAATGGTTAATTTTATGTTATATAAATTTTACCTAAGACTAAAAAATTCACCAAGACATTTCAAAGGAGAAAAATTTTCTTTTCAATGAATGATGCAAAAAAAATGAAGCTAAACTCCTTTATACCTTATACTAGGATTAACTCAACATAAATCAGACTAAATATAAGTGCTAAAACTATAAATTTATAAAACTCTTAGAATATAGAAATCTTAATAAATTGGGCTTAGGCAATGAATTCTTAAATATGACATCAAAGAAAAAAGCAACAAAAGAAAAAAATAGATAAACAGAATCCCAACAAAAATTTTTAAAATTGTGGAGCTCTAAAAGCTACCAAAAGGAGACAACCTCCAGGCATGGTGGTGCATGCCTGTAATCCCAGAGGCTTAGGAGGCCAAGACAGATAAATCACCAGTTCAAAGCCAGCTTCAGCAATTTAGCAAGGCCCTAGGCAACTCAGAGAGACCCTATCTCTAAATAAAATATTTAAAAGGGGCTATGGATGTGGCTAGTGCTTAAGCGCCCCTGGGTTCAATCCCAGGTACACAAAAGAAAAAGGCAACCCACCGAATGGGAGGAAATATTTGCAATCATTCATACAGGTATGGTATCTGGAATATATATATTAAAAAAATCTCACAACAAGTAAAAGACAAACATCCAAATTAAAAACAGGCAGTTATTTCTGAAAAGAAGATTAAAAAGACAATAAGCATATGAAAAGATGTTCAACATCCCTAGCCATTAGGGAAATGAAAATTAAAACATTGAGACACCACCTCACATCCACCAGGACAGTTATAACCGAAAAGACTGGTAAACAGCACATTTTGGCAAGGATACAGAGAAATTAGAACTGTAGTGCAACTGAAAAATGGTATAGCCACTTTGGGAAACAGTGTGGCAATTTCTCAGGAGGTGAAATATGGAGTTTACCACATGACTCAGAAATTCTCACTCAAGAGAAATAGAATATAAACCTACACAAACATTTGTTGACAAATGTTCAATAGTAACATTGTTCACAATAGTCAAAAAGTAGAAACAACCTAAATGTCTACTAATTCATGAATGGATTAATAAAAGATGATACATGTACTTAATGGAATATTTTTCAGCAATAGAAAGGAATGAAATACTGAAAACATTATGCTAAAGAAGCCCAGGAACAAGAAAACAACAACAACAAAAACAAACAAAAAGGAAAGCATGTAAGAACTATTTACATCAAATGTTCAAAACAGACAAATCTAGAGAGCCAGAAAGTAGATTAGAGGCTCTAAAGCTGTGTGTTGCCCAGGGATGGGTAGAATGAGAAATGACTGCTAACAGACACAGGGTTTGTATTTGGGGGTGATAAAAATGTTCTGGAATTACATAGAAGTGATGGTTGGCAAACTGTGAAATACTAAAAGCTGCTTAACTTTAAAATTTAAACAGTTGAATTTTATGCTACATGAATTATATGTCAATAAAACTGTTATAAAACACTATGGAATTCATTCTAATCAAGAAAAACTTTTCAAGATGTAAATATCAAGAAGTAATTATTTTAAAAAAAAGAAGTAATTATTCTTGGAAAAAAGTCCAAAGACAAAAGATTGTTTATATATATATCAAATTATTTTAAGGTCATAATACTACTTAATTATGCTACTTAGCTTCTTTCATGTCAAATAAAACGTAAATATTAAAAATATTGCCCACTTAAATTATGCCATAGCTATAAACTTTCAAAAGATATCAATTTTATGGAAATATTCTATTTTATTTGTTGAATAATTTTAAATTTGCTAGTTTACTTTAAAATTCACTTTCTGAAGAAACATTAAGTGCAAAGCTCTACCCTGGAACTTGTCAAAATGTCAAAGTAATTGTACAGATATGAACTCAGAAAAATCACTAAGTTAGACTACACAAAGAGTCAAAAATTATAAAACCTTATTGTTTAGATTAATGCATTCTAATTAGGTCATGCCATCGCTGCCAACACCCACCAAAACTGTATTTAAAACACACTGACCCACACAGAGAGTGTTATGAAACTTCTGTTAACATTCTGAACATGCTTCAAAATACTTACACTAATTCCCCATGCCCTAGAGAATAGGGTCTAACTAAATGCCTCCATCCGGTACTTCAGGAACTTCAAGTTTTGGCTTATGCTTGTCTTTCGCCTGAATCTCTCCCATACTCCTATACCATCCTCTCTGACCTTATGATGCAGTCATAACAAACTCCTCACTATCCCCTAATGTACCAGTTTTTCCTTGTTTATGCACATCACATAATGGTCTGTTAGCCTAGGTTTCCTTTCTCCACATAGCCTATTACTATTCATCCCTTCAAATCACAAATCTTTGTGAAACTTTTCCCATAAACCTGTGGAAAATCATTTCCTCTCATGTACAAGGGCATTTTTTTTAATCCTGAATTACAGCACATTTCAAGAAGCCAGAAACTATTTTGGCCTTTGCTTTTTAGAATTCTGATACCAATAAAAATACAGGTTAAATAATCCTTACTCAAAATGCCTGGGGGCTGGAGTTGTGGCTCAGTGGTACAGCACCTGCCTAGCATGTGTGAGGCACTGGGTTCGATTCTCAGCACCACATATAAATAAATTAAATACAGGTCCATTGACAACTAAAAAAATTATTTAAAAAAATGCTTGGGACCCAAAGTGTTTCAGGTTTTGATTTTTTTTTTGAGTGTGAAATATTTGCATATATACGATGAGATATCTTAGGGATGAGGCCCAAGTCTAAACACATAATTCATGTATGTTCCATGTCCACCTGCTATGCAGTCTAAAGATAATTTAATAATATATTTAGTGGGCCTGGATTTGAGTGTGACCATCATGAGGTAAAGGTAGAATTCTCTACATGTAGCATCATGTTGATGCTGAAAAAGGCCTGGATTTTGAAGTATTGACAATTTCAGAAAGATTTTCAGATTAGGAAAGCTTTCTCAACCTGTATTACTTTCAATGTGCAGCCAGTTTCAGATGAATGAATTGTTTTTATAATTATCCCACTATTTAATCATATCCTCTCATAAGCAAGGGCATTTTTTTTCAATCCTGACTTGCAACACATTTTAAGATGTGTACTTAGCTCCACCACAATGACAACAAGAATTCTGAGGCCAAATGGGGGACAAGTACAAATGTAGTACTTATAAGGAATTTTTCTCTCATTCTTTTACTAGCTGTATGTCACAGCTTGGAAGAAGAAAAGGGGAAGGAGGAAAAAAATTTTAAAAAAAAAAGAGCTAAAATCTGAGGAAGAAAGAAAGAGAACAGATGCAAAGAATAGTTCAGAATTCTTGAAGCTGAGGAAAAGTATAAAGAACCATTTAAACATTTTAGAGAAGGCTTTAATTGTTCTCTCTCTGAAAACCAACCAACATGTTTGGGTCAACAAAAAGACCTTTATATTTATTAGTATTGCCCAAGTTTAAATTAACCAGATAATTTGAGGGTTTTGTCCCTCATAATTTGCATAACACATGGAAAAAGTATAAGCCAAATTTCATGAATTTGAGAGAAAAAATGGACACTTAATATCTAAGCTGCTCCTTATTAGTAACAATAGATTTCAAAATAATAGCCACTCAACAGGACTAAGGAGTAAGCAGAAGCAGCAGATAATACATAATAATACTAGCAAGAGACTAACAAAATAATCTTCATTTTCTCTTTCCTCTCCTTATCCCAAACAGCACTACAAATATAGCGGGGAGAGAAAAAAGACAAGAACCTCTTGATTGATCAATTATCTTTGCAGAGATTTCAGTCAAGCTTTGCACACAGTGCAATTAGATCTTGGTTTCTAAAATACCTTTCTCCACTAATGGAACCAGGATTCCTTGGAGAAAAGGCTCATTCCAGGTTTGCAGCAGGATAAGCACAGGATGAGTTTGGGATATCTTACTATGGCCTTAAAGCACTTAAAGTAACTGCTCAAAGATTCATAGGAATATTTGAAATTGACATCCAGGCTAGTTTGAAGGAGCCATTCCTGGCCAAATCTAGGACAAATGGATACAATTACTTTTCTTTATAATACAAATCCAACTCATAATATAGGGCTACAAGAGTTTAAAAATCATCAGTGAATACCAAAATGAATGGGTGAAAGTTTAATAAAGAATAGGAAATTTATATTGACTGAATCTCTCCACAAATTACTTACTAATTTCATAAGGAAAAAGTAGTAACTTTATAGTGGAGAAACCTGGCAGATTATTACCTAAATTGAATCATCACGTTAATCTCATCAATATGGGAACAAATTAGCATCTGATGTTTCAGACAAGATGCACTGAAAACACAATGTACTTTAGAAATCTTGTCAAAAATGCATTATCTGAATTTAATCATGAGGAAAGTCAGGTAAATCTAAATTAAGGAACATTTTACAAAATAACTCACCTGTAGTCTTTGAATATGTCAAGGTCAAGAATGAAAGTCTAAGGAACAGTTCCAGATTGTGGGAGTCTAAATACACACAGCAACTAAATTCAATGCATGATCATGGACTGGATCCTGGACCATGAAAATAGCTATAAATGATCAAACTGAGACAACTGTTGAGATATGATTGTGGGCTGTGCATCAGATATTACTGTACTAACAACTCTCAATTTCCTGATAACTGTATTGTGGTTATATAAGACATATCCTTATAAATAGGAAATATACACTTTCGTACTTTTTAGAGGCTGTTATGGTTTAGATGTGAGGTGTCCCGCAAAAGCTCACATGTGAGACAATGCAAGAAGGTTCAGAGGAGAAATGAAATCACTGATAGGAATTAACTGAGTGATAATTGAAGTGGTAAGGTGTAGCTGGAAGAGATAGGAATGGGGCATGGCTTGGAGGTATATACTTTGAATCTAAAGAATGGAGTCTCTTTCTGCTTTCTGATAATTATGTGAGCTGCTTCTCTCTGCCACACTCTTCCGCCATGATGTTCTGCCTTACCTCGAGCCCTGAGGAATGAAGCCTGCTATCTGTGGATTTGAAACCTCTAAAACCGTGAGCACCCAAATAAACTTTTCCTCCTAAAATTGTTCTGGTCAGGTCTTGTAGTCACAGTAGCAAAAAAGCTAACTAAAATAGGGGTAAAGTTCACAGTGTCTTCAACAACTCACTTTCAAATGATGTAGGAAAAAAACATATGAAGAGAATTACAAAGTGGAGTAAAAAATGGTTTAGCTGAGTAAAGTATATATGAAGTTTCTTTTAATCTTTTTTGCAACTTTTCTTTAAGTTTGAAATCACATTAAAATAATCAAAAATTTCTGAAAGATAAATGAGTAATTGTTTAAAATAAGAAAAATTACTGCCTACTTCCTATTTTTATCTACCTCAAATCATGCATAAAGATCTGAATATTTTAAAAATACACAGAAAACAGAAGTTTCTGGTTAAAAAAACTATTTATAGAGCAAAGCCTCCCATCAGTTAAAAAAAAAAAAAAAAGAATCATGATTACATATAATAACTTGAAAGATCATCACATATTGGGTCAATCTTAAACTCTTAAAATTAATGGAGGAATCAACTGCTTAATTTTCAGCAGTGTTCTATCTATCAAGCAGAAAAAGATATTAAACAGGTTGCAACACATAACTACATGCACAAGTTCTTCATGATATGAACTGCTACTTCATGAGCAGGAAAATAACTACAAATTGTGAGCCTTCTAAATACATGATAAAAAGGGCCAAGAGGACATCATAAAACACTGTCCTTTTTCTCTATCAGTATTATAAAATCGACATGGATCATTTTCATTTGAACAAAGTATCATGCAAAGCAGAAAACAGTATTCCTCTAAGAATGCTACAGCAATCACTAGCCAAGAGCTTGAGTCAGGACTCATTCCTTTGCACATGACATGGGAGGAAAAGTATTTCTGAAAGAAGAAAATACTCTACCATCATGAATGATAGATTCTAACCCTAATAATTTAACCCTATAATAAAGATGTCCAAAGGAGGAACAACTATACATCTTATTTCAAGTGATCCCACCTTCTATAACCCAAACCAAGTAAGTTCATCTTGTTAAATCTTCAGACTCTTTTTTAAAAGACCAAGACTATAGAAATAAAAGAAAAACTTGAGTAGAAAAAGATCAAAAAGCTGGTGTAAAGCTAAAGCAGACCTGCTTCCTCATCCTCCTCCTCCTCTTCCTCATCATCGGAAGTTGATGACAAGGGAGTTGGTGCGGAGCTAGCTTGATTATTAACATATTCACCATACTGCATGCCTGTAAAGTGGAAAGCACAAACACAAGAGTCAAACCAACAGGAAAGATGGGAAACAAAATTTCGACATTGCATTAAAAGTGAGAAAGAACTCTGACATTCCAAAGAACATTACAGCATGCATATTAATATTAGAAAATTTATTATCAAAACTAGAACTGTTAGGAAATCTCTGCAAAGCAGTTTAGTAAAAGCAGCTTTTATATGAACTAACTGATTTAAGTATGAAAAAAGTACCACATATTACAGTGAAAATACTTAGGAGACTTCAATGATATTCTCTGAAAATTTTCCTAAGCTCTATACACGTTTACCTTCTTTGACCATTGGGCCCTTGTGGTATACTTCTTTTGGAATTGTGCATTCTTGGTGGGCAGTGATCATTTCTACTGAACTAAATTTGTACAGCATCCAAAACACATTCAGATACTTGGTACCTTCCTTCTGCTAATGCCAACTTGATGGTAACACAGTTCCCATTAACGGAAAAGAATGACAGTTAAAGAACTGTATTCAGCACAGTTCTCTGCTCACAGCAGTCGCTCAAAAAAGCCAAAAATCTTATTAACTGTGGCCTTACAAGTGTGACAATTGCAGAAAAGTGGGTCTCCTGAGATAAGGTAGTCAGTCATATCAGTGCTATCCTATTGCCTGGATGTGGGTCTGAAGTAGGTAAGACTAATGCTCTGTGTGAGCTACACCAACAGGAGGCAGATTCTAACAAAAACGCACATAACTGGAACTGGTAGCTATATAATATTTCCCTTTTAAATAAAAGTTGATTGGGTAGCAATCAACAATTGCCTCAGCAATTTAGCAAGGCCTCAAGCAACTTAGCAAGACTTGTCCCAAAACTCAAAATAAAAAGGGCTAGGTTTATAGGCCAGTAGTAAAGCACCCCTCAGTTTAATCCCCAGTACCTCTCCACCATACCCTTCCCCCAAAAAAGTTGACTGGGTATTTTTATTAATTAAATTGGCAAAATCAAGAGATAAAACATTAACATCCATAAAATTTTTAAGGGGAAATAAAATCCATCTTTATTAAAAATGAAAACACTTCATAAAAAAGAACAAACATGCTTGTAATAAAAATCTTACAGCTCTACTTTAAAAAAACAAACAAGCAAAAAAATCCCTAGAAACCTAGTGGGGATTTCCAAAAACACTTGATTACACTAGAAGTACAATAAAGCTCTAATCATCAAAATCACAAGGTTGTCCCCAAATATTCTCTCCATTGTTTCTTCAGGTGACCTTTGTGATTAGCACGGACAAACATAACTTCTATTTTAGGAAAAAAACTATTAAAAAGTAAAATTTGAGTTTAGAAGAAAGCAAAGGTTAAACTGTATATCAGTGAAGCTTTGATCTTCCCATTATGATTAAGAGTCATGGAAAATCTGCTAGCTTTGCTGAAATATTTTTTAATATGGATAAAATAGCAGTTATCACAAATTCATCTGAGAAAATAAAACTCAATGTAAAATAAGTTCACACGTTATGAGAAGCAAACTTGATACCTTCCAAATTCAGTTGCATGTTCCTCTAACAAAAGCCTAGTTAAAATGAAAATGTGACTATTATTAGACTTTAGGTTAAATATACTAAGAAGTTTATAATAAACTAGATTAATAAAAGTTTTCTAGAAAAATTCTTCAATTTAAGGATTTTTTTTTTAAAAATGAAGTACTTTCTCAAAATACTATTCATAATGCACATTATTATTATTATTTTTGGGTACTAGGGATTGAACTCAGGAGCACTCGACCACTGAGCCACATCTCCAGCCCTATTTTGTGTTTTATTTAGAGACAGGGTCTCTCTCACTGAGTTGCTTAGAGCCTCACTTTTGCTGAGGCTGGCTTTAAACTTAAAATCCTCCTGCCTTAGCCTCCTAAGTGGCTGGGATTACAGGAGCATGCCACCACACCCAGCCACACCACGCTTTAAAAGATATACATATGTGTAATTTATATAAGAAGAAGAAATTCTGTTTACTGTACTAAGTTAAGAGAGACCAATATCCAGTAGAAAACTCAGAATTCACTCTTTTCATGACTGAATGAATATGATTGGCTATTGACTCTAATCAAAAGTGCCAAAGTATGGGGCAGGTTTACATATGCATGATGAAATAAATATTTTCCTCTCTTCCTCCAGATTTACTAAATTAAAAAAAAGATGGGACTGGGGTTGTGGCTCATTGGCAGAGTGCCTGCCTAGCATGTGTGAGGCACTGGGTTCAATTCTCAGCACCACATATAAATAAATGAATAAAATAAAGGCCCATCAATGTCTAAAAAAATTAAAAAAAAAAAAGATGTAATTCAACTAACATCAGAAAAATATCCAATATAGCACATGAGATGGCTATACAATGATTTTAAAAAATTTTACACAGCTACTTCTTAATATACTGAAATAAACTTAGAATAAGATAAGAGTATTATAACTCAGTATTGAATCATTTTAGATTGTACTGTGGCATTAGATTATTTATTAGATTAACAGACTGTTACACAACGCACCCACATTTTCCTTTAACGAAAAAAGGTAACTATCTGTTTTGAGCGGTGTTGGATATCAAAGCATCAAGAGTTCAGCCTTTCTCTAACCATGACTCTTAATATGCTCACAATTCAGCTTACCTTTGCTTTGCTGGTTCAAGTAAACTTTGCTAACAGTTTGGGAATACTAACAGGACAAGAATATAATGCATTAGTTAACCCACAGAGGAATGGCAAAAGCTCCAGAATAATAATCATTTCATATTTAAGTGTCTTCTTCTAGGCTGTGTGCAGCAAATGGGGAGTTGTAGCTACAAAGCAGTAGACAGCCATGTCATCTACTTTATAATACAAAAATGATTATGCCACTTTCATCATACTCAGATGCTCTTTAAGAGCCAGAACCTATGCATAAGATACAGGTCAAATACATGAAGTCCTCTTCCAAGCTCAGTCTAAAACTCTCTGTAGAAACATTCATGGAGTACCTAGCACCACCAGCATGGCCTCAGGATCAAAGGGAAAGTGAATGCTGTACTCTGATTCATTCTGTCTTAATCAGAATTTCAAAGGTATGATCTAGTAAAAAAAGAGGCATGAAGCATTTCATAGAATATAACATGACAAAGAGCTGTTATTAACAGCCCCTAGTATTTTAAAAAACACCCCTCCTCAAAAAAAAAAAAAGAAGAAAAATTATAAACATCACACCCCCAATTATTGGGGGCTGGGCTGTAGCTCAGTGGTAAAAAGCCTTGCAGAATGCACAAGGCCCTGGGTTCAATCCTGGGGGGGAGGGGGAGACGTCACATCATGAGGGTGTGATACTAAAAAGGACATCCAGATTAAACTACCTGCTATTAAAGCACCTGGGGCAAAATTCTCCAGGAGACCACATCCTTTAGGACTGTTTAATAAAAAGATATCTTCACTGTTCCCTAGATTCAGCCACACCGGGAATAAATCAAAACTGGTCTTAGGAGAATAAATCCCTGTGGAGGCTGGTTTATTTAAATTTAAAAATCTGGAGCAACTGTTATCTTTCCTAAGCTGGTCTTCAATCTAGGTGCATATACTAGAAAGCTTTTCAAGGGTTCCCACAAAAGAATGGCTTTACAGGAATCAATTTTCAGATATCAATATCTGTAAACACTCTCTTTCTTAAAATGTATCCATCTAAAAAATGCCTGTGTGGACAACAGCCTGTCTCTCACTTCACACAGGCAACACACAATCTTAACTTACCTAAACTTTACTGTGACACATTGCCCTGAGATATAAAAACCTATCGAGCACCAAAAGGAAAGCCTCTTTCTTCCTTACATGGTTTATCAAGGCACCCCAAAAACTCAGAGGCTTTTTTTTTTTTAAAACCTTGCAAGACACACTTCAGTTATGGGTGAAATATATTAGAAACAGGACTGGTTCTCACTGAAATATTCTTAATTCAGAAATATAAAAAGTGGTGTGGTAAGGCAATGATAAATTTATTTACTTAATAATTCTGCCTTTACGCAGACCCAGACCACTACTGTCAAAGAATCCACTGCTTTTGAAAGAGCCCTGTGAGAACAAAGCAGAAGACAGTAAGAAATACTGAACAGAGAAGCAACATGACAATGCGGATAAATATGGAAACTCTGGGTTCCATTTTACATTCTACTACCTACTAGATGTGTGTCCTTTGACATTGTTCTGAATAAGTTACTTCCCTCTCTGTCCTTCACTTATATCATCCCTAACAAGGAGTAATAAGTACCCTAAATTGTTGTTTTGACGATTAAGTAAGTTAATATATTTCAAATGATTAGACATGGTACCTGGCATATACTCAATACTATGCAAGTATTAGCTAGTATCATCATTGAACTTTAAAAATATGTTTTTGTGTATATTTAATTAAGCAATTATTTTCAACTATTCTTTTTTTTTTTTGGTACTGGAGATTGAACTCAGGGGCAATCAACAACCGAGCCACATCCCCAGACCTATTTTGTGTTTTATGTAGAGACAGGGTCTCACTGAGTTGCTTAGCGCATTGCCATTGCTGAGGTTGGCTTTGAATTCACGATTCTCCTGTCTCAGCCTCCCTAAGTGCTGGGATTACAGGCTTGTGCCACGGCACCCAGCTTTCAACTATTCTTAATACTCATCCCTAAGTCAAGTCATTAGTGAAGGAGGACAGAGAAGAAAAGAAAAAAAAAAAAAATCCTTCCAACCTGACCAGTGCACAGGGCACTTAGTAATGCTAATACTTTTAAAACTAGTGGAGAGGGTCGCGTACAATGGCATGGCACATGTCTATGATCCCAGCTATTTGAGAGGCTGAAGCAGGAGAATTGCAAACTAAAGGAAATTTGAGCAACTCAGCGAGACCCTGTTTCAAAAAAGAACTACCACCATAGCAAAAAGGGCCTGAAATGTCACTCAGTGAGAGTATTTGCCTAGCATGCACGAAGCTCTGGGTTCAATCCCTAATATAAAAATAAAATTAATAAAATATTTTCTAGGACTACCATATTTTTTTCAAAATATAATGGATAAAACTCACTGACAAAGATCCTATGTGGGCAGGAGGTCCTGTGGCACTTCACCTGCCTAGCATTTGCATGGCCCTGGACTCAATCCCTAACACTTCGAAGAATAGACAGATGCCATAGGATTTCTTTCAGAATTAATGAGAAACATAAAAGAGGGTACTTCTCTACCTATTTTATCATAAAATATTTGTAATATAGTATAAATATAATATACTATTAGTAATACTAATAATAAATTACATTAAATAATAAATTATAGTACAAATCAATAAAGTATAATTCTTACTTTATCATACTTATAAGATATTAAATGCCTTCTATATCTTTTTAACAGCAACAAAAAAATTTATCAGCAGGTAAAACTATTACTTAGCAGTATGTTTTGACACATTTTGAGAAATGCTTTTGCCAACTAGGTTATACGGACATAGCATCCATAAAATAAATGACCTACATCACAGCTTGATTTTTCTGATAAAATGAAGTTAATCTGAACCCTATCTATTCGAACAATGAAATCATATTAACCCAGATACAAAGCTCTGGTGGGGACAGGGGAGGGCTATTCATCTCACTGAAGGATGTATTTCCAATAAAAATATAAATAATAAATAATACCAAAACTCATGATGTTTACACTGTTATAATTAACTATATGATAAAAATTATAATGATAGCTTAATCAAAAAGAAAAATTGTAATGCTTAGAGACTTATGGTTATAGCAAATGAGACAAGTTTTTAAATTTCAACTTACATATTGTGGTAGAATGCAACAGAATGATAAAAGAGTTTCTACTTCAATAATATATGAGCTGGGCACAGTGGCGCATGCCTGTAATCCCAGGACTTTGGGAGGCTGAGACAGGAGAATCGCGAGTTCAAAGCCAGCCTCAGCAATGGCAATGCGCTAAGCAACTCAGTGAGACCCTGTCTCTACATAAAACACGAAATAGGGCTGGGGATGTGGCTCAGTGGTCGAGTACCCCTGAGTTCAATCTCCAGTACCAAAAACAATATACACACACACATATATGATATATATGATTACATTCAGGGAAAGGGATCAGACTTCCAAGAAAAAAAGGAACAGTATAAATGTTAAAGAAGAGTACTTTTATAAAGATGATGATAGATATCATTCCAGTACATTTACAAATAACATGTTTTAAAAGTCAACAAAATTGCATCACTGTAACTAATTACATTTTTCATAAAAATATTAGATGACTATCTGAAAATTGTTCAAGTAGTTAGTTTTTCAAATGTTTTTTTAAGTGATACTCAAGTAAACATGTAAAGTCTCCCCTCTAAATAATGGTAAAAAATGTTGTCTTGAGAGAATAACAACAAGGGTATCCTTGGAACTGAAAGATAAAATGACTATTTTAAGTACAATCATCCCTTTGTGTCTACAAGGAATCTGTTCCAGGAGCCCCCCAACTCAGTGATATAACAATTCATTCATACTCAAGTACCTTATATAAAATGGTATTGTATTTACATATAATCTATGCACAACCTCCTATATATATATGTATATTTTTTTGGTACTGGAGATTGAATTCAGGGGCACTCGACCACTGAGCCACATCCCCAGCCCTAATTTGTGTTTTATGTAGAGACAGGGTCTCACTGAGTTGCTTAGTGCCTCACCGTTGCAGAGGCTGGCTTTGAACTCGCAATTCTGTCTCAGCCTCCCAAAGTGCTGGGATTACAGGCGTGCACCACCACGCCCGGCTCCTATATATTTTAAATCCTCTCTAGATTATGTGTAATACCTAAGAATACTCAGAAATAATGCTTAGAAATAATGATAAGAAAGGGAAGGGGAGTGATGGGAATAGAAAAGATAGTAGAATGAATCAGACATCACTTTCCTATATTCATATATGATCACATGACCCGTGTAACTCCACATCGTGTACAACCACAAGAATGGGAAGTTATATTGTCATGTATATCTAAAAAGGAAAAAAAAAAAGAAATAATGACAAAGAAAAAAAGTGCATGTTCAGTACAGATACATATCTTTTCCGAATATTTTCAATCTGTGGTTGATTAAATCTGCAGATATGGAATCTGAGTAGTCATATCAGGCCCACAGCACACCCTATGCTGATGGTACACTGCACAACTCCAAGGGGCTCCATTCATGAAGACTGCAACTTGTACAATCCTTCACTATAGCTTATATATTCAGATATCCAAAGACAAAGAGCCTGCTAAGAGGCCAAGGTCCTACTTAGGTAAAAGGAAGAATAAAAGCTACAATTCACATATCTCCAGTATTACCTTTATCTCTTAAGCAAGTATTTTATTTTAGGTAAGTCAAGAGTTTGTCAATAGCCAACAACAACAATAAAATGCCAGCCACATTTGAAAGAACACAAGATAGAGAGGTTTGAGTTGGAAATCTTAGCTATGAGTGTAATTCAGGGGTAGAAGACTTGTCTAGAAATCTTTTGCTTTGCTAGTTATTAAACTATAGACATGGGTAAGGTACCTAGACTCTGTGAATTTTGCTTTTTCCATCTGTAAATCAGGTATATCTATGTCAGAGGATTAATATAGGGATTAATGAGCTGATAATTACAAAGAATTGGGAACACAGGCGCTCAATAAATGGTAGCTCCTTCCTTCAAATCTATTTTCTACTAAGAAAAAAGAAATATAATTATGACAGTTTAGTGGTACAATGCTTTACAAAATGACATTGACAGTAAGATGATCAGGTGGCATTTAAAGTAAGACAGTCAAAAATAAAATCCAATAGATGCAAAGAAATTAGTAGAACAATTTAAAGGCTCAAAAGAAGAAACATTTAAGAAGTAGGAGATAGCCATCAATATTCAAGAAAGATATGAAAAAAATTCCACTCATTTAGTTAGGGCTTTTATCCACCCTCAAGTTTTTTCTACTCATGATAAGCAAAATATTCCTACCAGCCCTTTACTTTGAAGGCAAATGCTTACAAAAACTAGATTCTATATCCAGTACAAGCATTGACTTTTGGGAATCAATGAACACTTTTTAGTAATGCAGTTGATTTTCCTTTAAAACCAAATAAGAAAATGTACAATGTATAATCTGATTGATGGAAAGGCCTCTTGTGAACACATAAACACTTTATAGATACAAGCAGCAAGATCAACCTAAGAGTTTTGATGCTTTTTCTTTTTTTGAGTTTCAGAATATAATAGAAGGGTTGAAGCTGTCATTACATAAAACACTCTTTAAAATATTACAACGATTGCTCTAGAAATACAAACTACAGATTCCTGAAAATATCTAGTCAAAGGAAAAATAGAGCATTTGACATCTGGTCGAATGAAAAACAAAGCATAGTAACCTGAAACATCAACACTCTGGAATTTTAGCTAGATAGAAGAAAGTGACCAGAAAACCTTCCAAAAGAAAAGAGTATGTGCAGAAACAGAATTAACACGTTTTTGTTGCCTGCCACAGGTCAGCTAAGTGCCGAGTAGCAACCTTAATGGAAAAAAAAGGAAATATCACATGATACAGTGGTGAATTAGGAAATCCTAATATATCAACACAATGGGTTATTAGTCATGAAAATGGCTAAAAAATATACATGAAGAACTGTGTATGATTTCATAAATGTAAAAGCAAAACACAAAATGGCATATACACTATTATTCTAATTATGTAAAACACATCATAAACAGAAATGAAGTTAATACTCAAAAAAAGCTGGGTCTGGGTTGTGATTATAAATGCCTTTTCTTCACATTTTCTATAAATTATGGTTATAGTCTGATTTTTTAAAATCAGCCATTTGAATAACAAATTTCTCAAATACCTTTCTGCTGTAATAGCTCTGATGGCTGTGTAACTGGGGCCACAGGTTCAGCTGAGTGCTTTGTAGCAGGAGGTGTTCTTGCTGATGAGGCTCCTGACAAAACAGTGGATACTATTGGGCTAGACTTTCGAGGCTGGACGTTTTGCATAACAGCACAGGATGGAGAATCTGCAACTGAAGACAGGGCATTATTTCATCCATAGCAACAATTTGAAATATATTAAAGTAGACTTACTAACAAAATACAGTTTATTTTGAAATTTTGTAGAAAATTTAGTAGCACCACACTTACCTTGTATTATGTAGAAAAGAAGGTCCAAACAAAAGTTTTCTGAACTCACCGAATGTTTTAATAATTTTTTTTTTTTTTTTTTTTGGTACTGGGGATTGAACTCAGGGGCACTCGAACACTGAGCCACATCCCCAGCCCTATTTTGTGTTTTATGTAGAGACAGGGTCTCACTGAGTGGCTTAGCGCCTCGCTGTTGCTGAGGCTGGCTTTGAACTCGCGATTCTCCTGTCTCAGCCTCCCTAAGTGCTGGGATTACAGGCTTGAGCCATGTAATTTTCCTAAAACGTTTCACAAGCTTCCTTACATTCTTAAAGAAAATGAACCTCAAACAACTTTTCTTTACTAATGAACTACTAGTATTAATTAGTGTACTATAGTGTCTCAGATAAGAAAATGAATAAAGATTATAGCAGTAATGTGGTCTCTGAATTCCATAAATCTTTCCAGCATTAGCTCAGAGCTCATTTGCATTGTATATTGCCACTTGTCAGCTGTCTTTCTCACTGGATGCCTTATTTCACATGTAACGAACTAAGGGCCTCATCATTAACACAAGATTGGGCTTCTGGAATGAAGTATTCATAATTCATAGTAGCTTTTGCACTAGTTCAGATTACTAAATGTCTACTAGGAAGCAAAACTGTCCCTAGCTGAAATACACTGACCTTTAGGATAATCTTTAAGACTGTCCAACCAAGAGATAACTGAAAAACCCATGGCAAAAGAGTAGTGGTTAAGTAGTGACTATATATTGAATAAAAGCACATATATGTATGTATGTACACATAAATATACTTGTACATATATATGTACATATAAGGATGATGTGTATGTGTACATATGCAAACAAACTTAAGTATGATACTGAAACAATGTAAGAATATGGTGAGAAAACAAAATGTTTATATTTTATGTCCTAAGAATATACAAAAAATATATAGGAGAAAGAGGAAAGAGGTTAGAAGGTATTCTAAATATGCAGGTTGTTTCATCATTTTTAGTTAGGAAGACTGTCATTGTGGGAAATGGAAAACATTGTCACAGTGTATTACAATTCTTTTTTATCAAGGTGGAGTCTATTTTCCCACCCCTTGAATTGGAGCTAACCTGGTGACCAGCGTTGCTCCACAGAATGTTGTAAAAGTAAAACTGTGCAAGTCCCACCCTTATTTCAAGAGGCCTTCCAGCTTTTCTGCTCATAAAATGCTGCACAGACCACCACATAATCTAGTCACATAGACAAAAAATCTGAGTGCCCCAGTGAAGAGTAGGTGCCAACTGCTAGACTTGTAAAGAAAGCCATCTAGGATCTAGCTTAGTGAACCCTCCAGCTAAGTACAGACACAAGAGGGAGCCTAGGAAAAACCGAGCAGAGGACTGCCCAGTCAACCTGCAGAACATGGAAAAACTGCATCAATGTTGTTTTAAACCAGAGATACATAACCAATATCATTAAACTGTAAATGTAACAGACTGATAAAAATATTTAACACCATGCAAGGTCAAACTAAGACATGATCATGTAAAATTAGGTGTATGTATATGCACATGTAAGTATACATATATACATATTTTTTTCCACACATCAAAGCATGTAAAAGAAATATTCGTGAACTTAGCATCCAACTTTGACGATAAAACATTCCCAATTTTATTGAAGTTGTCAGTGTGCGCCTCATAAGAGGAATGCCCTTTGTCCCCTCCTGAACTGCATACTGTTCTTTGCTTTAGTTTTTAAATAATTTGTCATACATATAGCTATCCCCAGACATTATCTTGGCTTGCTTTCTAACTTTACAACAATAGCATACTGTATATATTCATCCAAAACTTCCTATGTTATTATTTCTGGGATTCATTTGAGTTAATAAGCATAACTCTATTTCATCATTTTCACTCGTGTTCAGAAGTCCATTGCAAAAAATATACTTATCCACTGCACTATAAAAGGGCTTTTAGGCCGGGCGCGGTGGCTCACGCTTGTAATCCCAGCACTTTGGGAGGCTGAGACAGGAGAATCGCGAGTTCAAAGCCAGCCTCAGCAATGGCGAGGTACTAAGCAACTCAGTGAGACCCTGTCTCTACATAAAACACAAAATGGGGCTGGGGATGTGGTTCAGTGGTCGAGTACCCTTGAATTCAATCCCCAGTACCAAAAAAAATGGGGGGGGGAGGGGTGGGCTTTTAGGTTGTTTCCAATTTTTTGTTTCTATTAATAGTACAGCTCTAAGTATTTGTGAACCATATCCCTAGCGCAGATGTGCAAGTTTCTCTATAGCAGTTTCCCAGTGTGTGCACTCTGTGGCTTGAATAGGTGTAGGTATGCAACAAGGAATACTGAATCCTGGAGCTCTATGGCAGCTTGTGGGAAATGAGGCTTTCATCCTAGAGAGCAGATCAGTCTCTTTTACCCCATATCCTAACTAAGTATGTTATTTGCCATATGTGCTATACATCTAAAATAAAAAGTGTGCTCTAGGGCTTTCCTATCAAAATGCTATCTGTGGATTGGCAACACCTCACATGGAAGCTTGTTAGACATGTAGAATTTTCAGTCAGATGGTACCAGAACCAGTGAATCAAGTGAATCAACACCTACATTTTAATAGGATCTCAGGTAACTCACATGTACAAAGTTTGAAGAGGATTCCTCCAGAGTATACTGAAGAGGGTGGGATTATCTTCCATTTCACTAATGTCAAATGCTCCTAAAATATGGATCAATTTACCCTCCTATCAACAGTGTTTAAAAGTTTGCTATTACTTCCCACCCTTTAGTATGGTCAGACTTTCAAATTTTTACCAATCTGATACCAAGTATAAGATATCCCATCCTAGTTTTAATTGGCTTTCCTCCAATTATTGAAGTTGAGTATGTTTCATTTCATCTTCTGTGAAAATGCTTATTCACATATTTTTCTCTTGGTTGTTGGTCTTTCTGATATTAATTTGTACATGTTACTTGTATATTCTGGAAAAATAGTATAGACTGGTTTTTTTTTCCCATTTCTGGCACTATGCAAAGTGAACTGCTAAAGTACTGTTTAGTTCATGGAATATTCTGAGAAAAAAAATCATGATTTAAGAATAAATCTTGTCTTTTTCTGATAACTAAGATGGTTCTTTAGTTAGTAGCTCAGTTCTTTAAAATTTACTTAGAATTCTAACCCTCATATATAACATATATGAGAATTAGATATTTGGCCAACATCTCAAAAGAATACTCCTTTATTAATACCAGAAATACACTCTATTTTAAGTATTTATGCATAAAATTCTTTAAGAACTAGGAGAGTTTAAATAAATTCTCAGTTAATAGTATTATCACTCATTCAAATTCTTTTACGCTAGAAATTTTAAGTCACTTTTCATTCTTCCTTTTTCTGCATAAACTATATCAACACATCTTTGAGGTCATCTGTCATCTGTCCTCTGTCTAAACAATTCCCAGCCCAAGCTGTTGTGCTCCACCTGAATAACTGTAGTAATTCCTTCTAGCTTGTCTTCCTGCTCTAGATTCTTCCTCCTCCAAGCTTCTACCACTCTGTTCATAGAAGAAAGTCTCAAACACAAATCTGACACCTTGCTTATAAAACCTTTGATGGCTGCAGACTAGACCAAGGATATGTTTTTCCTCCATTAATTCCTCCTACCTATCCAATGTTACAGCACAAAAGAAACTGAGAAACTGACACAGAAGGGATAGCAATAAATCAAAATTCTGCAGGAAGTGAACATGACGATGTATCTCATTCATATTCTAAGTTTAGAGGAGCATATGCAGAAAAATTTAGAAGTGCTAGGTACCAAGGTGAGAAAAGAAGGTTTAATAGTAGCTTAGAAAAACTGAAAGAGTAAGACTCTGAAGGAGCAAAATTATGTTACTCCCATCTCACATTCTGCAATATCACCAATTTCCAAAGTTAAAAATAAAGTCTGTGCTGTACTATTTCTATCTTTCATGAAAATTTTCCCAATGTGCCTAATTTATTTTTAACTTACTCTAATTTATTTCTTTGTCCAGATAATTATCTCCTACATAGTATTTATTTTGCTTTTCCTCAGGTACATCATCACCTAGAGATAATGAATATAATATTAACTCATCAATGACTACATCTTACTGTCATGTATATAGTGGACTTTTATACAAAGATTATGTAAATGTTAATTATTTTTAAACCAGAAACTTTATGAAAGTTTCCTGTATAAAACTGTGCATAGTACAATGACATTAATCAGACACTACAAATTTTATAATTATGCTATTCATTGTAATTTTATTAAAAAAGAAACATTCGAAATAATTTATTTTAATCAACATACTTTTTTCTGGTAAAATTCTATATCTTGACAACAAAATTTATCTTGTTAATTTTTTTTAATTATGAGCTTTTCAAAACAAAGAGATACTAAAAATAAACTAAGAATGATATTAAATTAGTTTATAGAGTTTTGGTATTCATTTGTCTTGTCAAAAATGGGTAACATTATGAATCATGCCTGTAATCCAACAACTCAGAAGGCTGAGGCAGGAGGATCACAAGTTTGAGGCTAGTGTCAGCAACTTAGCAGGCCTATCTCAAAAAAATAAATAAATAAAAATTAAAAAAAGGAACTGAGATTGTAACTGAGGTAGAGTGAAACTGGGTTCAATCAGTAGTATCACAAAAAATAGGGGGGATAATCTTTATATCCTAAAGTCACACACTCAAGCATCAAGCAACTCAACCTCAAACTTTAAAAAGAATTTCTGTACTATATTATTTGGTTGTACTAGACAGTTCCCTATAGGGACAGTTGACTATTTTAAAATGGCCTAATGAAACACCTTTTAAACACTAGTTAAAAGTTCGGTCCAAGTTAACAACTAAACATACCACCCAAAACATGCATATTTGGAGTCAACTTTTTAATAAAATAATCTGAAATTACAGTGCTGAATTATAATGTATTAATAGTCTTTCTTAAAGAGGCAAATGGAGTTGGTCATGGCATCAAATCCCTGTAATCCCAGCTACTGGGGAGGCTAAGGCAAGAAGATCACAAATTCAAGACTAGTCTGGTCAAATTAGCAATTCCCTATTTCAAAATAAATATTAAAAAGGAACTGAGCAGTGGCACACATCTGTAATCCCAGCAGCTCAGGAGGCTGAGGCAGGAGGATGACAAATTCAAAGCCAGCCTCAGCAACAGCAAGGCACTAAGCAACTCAGTGAGACCCTGTCTCTAAATAAAATACAAAATAGGGCTGGGGATGTGGCTCAGTGGTTGAGTGCCCCCGAGTTCAAGTACCAGTACCCCCCAAAAAGGAGCTGAGCCTATATACATGTATGTGACTCTGCACCATGTAGAGCCAGAGGAATGAGAAGTTGTGCTCCATTTGTGTACAATGTATTAAAATGCAGTCTACTGTTACATATAACTAATTAAACAAATTGGGGGGAGGGGGAATGGAGCTGAGGCCAGGCACAGCAGCATAAACCTAAAATCCCAGCAGCTCATGAGGCTGAGGCAGGAGGACCGATAGTTCAAAGCCATCCTCAGCAACTTAGTGAGGCCCTAAGCAACTTAGTGAGACCCTGTCTCTAAAAAAAAAAAAATTAAAACGCCTGAGGATGTGGCTCAGTGGTTAAGTGCCCCTGGATTCAAGCCCTGGTACCAAATAAAATAAAAAATAAAAGGCTCTGGGTTCAATACCTAGTATCACCAAGAAAAAAAAAAGACAAATGAGGTAACATTTAAGTTCTCTTTTATTCCATGTTTTCAATATTAAAATATCAACTGCCTGGTGAAAAAAACAATATATCCATTGCCATATTTTTGATATTTCCTTAACTCAAATGTATAGTTCAGATCTGATATTAAAGTTCTAATTTTAAATAATCTAATTGTTCAGGGAAGGATACCCTTCCATATCATCCTTGCCATATGGCTATCTGAACACTGATAAACAATCTAAAGAAATTATTCAAAAAACTACCACAGCTTTTTGAACTATTGTTCTTTACATACATTTTCATTTGATCCAAGAGCACTCTGTTAAATTCAAGTTCATGAGTTGAATTAAAATGAGAATATCCTATGAAAACACTACACTTAAAAAAAATACATCTTACATATGTAATTTTAAAACCAATACATTTAAATATATCTTGGTTTAGGAAGGTCAGAGAGGCTAACTACCAGGGTACTCTTCATGTATCTCGTTTCTCCTTCCTCATCCTTCATCTGAATTTACCCATTTGAGAATGAGAAACAGCTTTTATGTGTTGAAATGTATCTTCCTTGAAAGTCCCTCACTGGGGTTAACTTAGGGAAGCCAGCATAATGCCACAGGCCATCATCATCTTTCCTATGTGAGAGGGACTTTAGACAGAAAAATACTTGCCCCACTCGAACTCATACAAAAAAGAAAGTAGTGAAGAGCAAGGCACATCCTCAAAATATACCCCTCCAGTTTATCCTATACCCAGTTCACATTAAAGACAACTATTGCAGAGGTATACAACACATCAGCAAATACTGCCTGAGGAAGGAATCAGGCTATACAAGGCAGATAGCTAGGTGGCTAATTGTAAATGATAAGGGAAAAGGGTTCAGGGAGATGCAGCAAAATACCACAAAAAGTGAAGCAAATGCATTGTAATGGTGAGTTCACTGCCAAAATTTCTACCAAGCAGTACATCTTTATCCTTCACATAAATAACCTGACAGGAAAAGCACTGATTTTCAACAATGTTTTGGTGAGCCGTTCATTCAACCTACCGGTATTTGTTGGGTTATTGTTCGCTGGAGCCAGGGACCCCGTGTGGTTTCGGATGAGACTGTCTTGGGTTGATGGAAGGCCTGGAGCTGACCATGATACAATGTTGTATCCTGAAAGACTTTGCTGCTGTTGGTGCTGCTGTGACGGTGGAGGTGGAAGTGGTGATGGGTGGCTGATAACTGTATTTTGGCCAGGAAATGAACAATCTTTTACTGGCCTGACAGTCGGAGCATTCTGTGAGGTAAACATTTGCCCATATGGATCACCAGCAGGCAGAGAAGGATATGAAACACTAGGATACACAGCATTAGAAACAGTAGACATAGCATAATGACCACAAGTAGAGGGAAATCCCTGAGAAGTAACAGAAGAGTTGACAGAGTACATGGCTGGACTATTGTAGTGATTCACAAAAGAGGAATATGGCTGGGAGGCACTCGTATACAAATGGGATGCTGATGATGCAGCACCTTGGAAAGATCCTGGAGTGGATCCTATAACGTGAGGGGCAGGAGGACCCCTGCCATACATCTGCTGTGCTCCTGATTGGTTTGCTGTGCTAGGAGTCACCACATTTTGTGTTGGTACTGTATAGAGACCAGAGTAGTAATCATCATGCTGGCTCTCCAATGGCAATGAGGTCATTTTTCCAGGTCCTTGAGAGAAATGTCCTGAGGGGGCAATATAGTTTGGATGATGTAATCCATACCCAGAAGGAACCTGCATTTGACTGTGTGCTGGACCTGAAAAAGAAAATGAAAAGCAAATATTTATGGGGATATATAGAGATGTCTAAATTTTTAAACAGTTCCATCTAAATGTTGAACCAATTAATTTTCTTCTCCATAATCCCAATTTATCACAAAAGATATATACTGTCACAAACCCACTGTAGTAGCTAGCCTTCAGGATGGACCCCACTGATTATATTCCTCCTGCTATTCAGATTTTGTATGATCTTCCTTCACAATGTACCAGGACTGGTCTGTGTGGTCAATATGGCACAGATGATGACATAACATTTCCCTGATTAGCCCAGTCTTGGGTTCTGGGGTTCTTTCTCTTAGATTAGTCTTAAAGAAGGAAGCTGCCAAGCTGTGAACAGTCCTATGGGGAAGTGATGTAGTGAGGAATAGAATTCTGTGGCCAATAGCCAAAGAGAAACTGAGGCTTGCCAACAACCATGAGTGAGTTTGCAGGCAGATTCTTCAAATTCAGAAGTCTTGAGATAATGATAGCCCAACTAACAACTTGACTACAATCTCAAGAGAGACTCTAATCCAGAACAACCAAGTCACACTACCCCCAATTTAATGTCCTTCACAAACTATTATGTAAATATTTGTTGTTATAAGTTGCCAAGTTTCAGGGGATTTTATAATGCAGTCACAGATAACTAACACCCAGTGTGAAAGGAGTCCAAATCTCTTTGTATCGGTCATGTTTTTCCAATATATAAAATAACAAACTAGGGGTATAGCTCAGTAGTGGAACACATGCTTAACATACACAAGGCCCTGGGTTTAATCCCCAGGACCCCAAAGGGGAAAAAAAAAAAAAACCACAATTACATCTGTTGCTTAAAAAAAGGAGCTGGGGCTGTAGCTCAGTGGTAGAGCGTTTGCCTCGCATGTGTGAATCACTAGGTTCGATCCTCAGCACCACATATAAATAAATAAATAAAATTTTAAAAATACAAATAATGAAGACTATAAAGTAAAAATCCTCTCCTTTCTTTGGTAGCTGATATTGTACCTTCAAGATACAACCTGGTTAATGATTTCTTCGGTATTCTTTGTATACTCATGTATGTATGCATATGTAAGCATATATGACATTATTTTTTGGGGGGTACTGGGATTGAACTCAGGGGTACTTGACCACTGAGCCACATCCCCAGCCCTATTTGGTGTTTTTATTTAGAGACGGTCTCACTCAGTTGCTTAGCGCTTCGCCCTTGCTTTAGCCAACTCTGAACTTGCAATTCTCCTGTCTCAGCCTCCCAAAGTGCTGGGATTACAGGATTGCACCACAACACCTGGCTATGACATTAATTTTTTTTAAAATGCAAATAGGATCATAATAGTTCATAACTTTCTTTTTTTTACTTAATATATCTTGGCTATCCTTCTGTTATATAGGTAAATCTGCATTATTCTTTTTAAAGGCTTATATAATATTTCATTGGAGAAATATGACATTATTTACTAAATCCTCACTAATAAATATTTATTTCAGAGGGTGGGTTAACTTCTGGAATCAATATGCAGGATAAGTTACCTATAAGTGAAACTGGAAATTTAAAGCTTTTGTGCTTTAAAAATTGACCATGTTTAAACATCTCTCTTAAAAAGTCTACCAATTGGGGCTGGGGTTGTGGCTCAGTGGTAGAGCACTTGCCTTGCATGTGTGAGGCACTGTGTTCGATTCTCAGCACTACATATAAATAAATAAAATAAAGATCCATTGGCAACTAAAAAAATATTTTAAAAAAAAGTCTACCAATTTATACTTTCCATCAATGATGCTTAAGAATGCCTCACTTTCCCAATGGAAATATATTTTAATCTTTGCCAATATGACAAGTGAGAAACATTTTAGTTTGCATTGATTAACTATGAGTGATGCTTAAACTCTTTCAATAATAACCTCCGGGTGTCTTTCTCTGTTTTTTGTCCTTTTTCTAAAGGGCTATACTTTCCTTCATGATTTGTAAGTGTTCTTAAAAAGTAAGAAAATTAGCTCTACTTTATTTTCTGTAAGTATTTTCTCTCAGGTTACTGTTTATCTTTTAACTTTATTCACAGTATCTTTTGATATAGTTTCATGATTATTATGTAGTAAAATCATTATTTATGTTTGATATGTCTTTGAATTATACTTAATAGCCTTCCCAATTCCAAGATTATAAAACCATACATGCATGTTTTCCTCTAATGCTTGTATACTTTTCATTTTTATATCTTTGATCACATTAATAGTAGTAAAATTAACATTAATCATATTAGTTTTATTGATAACCCTAATATCATAAATATCAGTAAACAGATTACATCATAAGCCACTCACTGTTCTAAATGCTTTACATAAACTCCTTCTATCCCTTGAAGTAAATAATATTATCATATCCACTTTTTAAGTTAAGTGAGGCTCAGAAGTAAGTTGTTTAACAAAGTCATGTGGTTAGGAAGTAACAGGATGTGAATCAAGCAAACTGACTCAAGTCCATGCTCTTAACCCACAACCTGCTGCCCCTCACTACACTTAAATCCAGCTTGCTTTCTTTAGCCAAGCAAATAGCCAATTATCCCAACAACGGAATTCTAGTCTTGGTCCAACCACTTTTCTTTGTTTGGGGCAAGCCTTAGTTATCCTAGGATCTAGTTTCACTCTCATGTGAAAGGAAATAGGTATCTGTGCCATACCTCAAATGAAAGAGTAACAACAACAACAAAATTCACTAACTGTTTAAAATTCCCTGACACAAGTAAACAAAGGATGTACTGCTGTATTCCTTGTCATAATAATGTATAGAAACATGTATAAAAGAGATGAGAATATGGGCTGGGATTGTAGCTCAGTGGTACAGCGCTTGCCTCGCACGCGTAAGGCCCTGGGTTCGATCCTCAGCACCACATACAAAGCAATAAAATAAAGACATTGTGTCCATCTACAATTAAAACAAAAAAATTTTTTTAAAAAGAGAGATGAAAATAAAGCTTACATTTCCTGATTGTTTTCAATTTCTACTAAATAATATGGTAGAATCTTCATTTGGGGCCATGTAATACATATTCTACAGCCAACACAAAGATAATTTACAATCAAGTTTTAAAGGATAACTAATATCCACAACTGTATAATTTCAAGAAGTTTACCAAGAACCCAAATTCCGTTAACATTATTTTATTAAGTTTATAATTTACTTTTCTTATAGGTTATTTTACATAATCACAGTTTACCTGAAATAATATATTTTCTTAAAAGGAATAAAGTTATTAGGAATAACTAATGAGAAATTTTCTCCTCCTCCTGCTCCTTACATATATAAAATGAATTTTCTTCATTTCACTTTAGCCTCAGTAAACTATGCTATTAGCACTACAGACTCAGAAAACTGCTCTGGTAGAATGTACTGAAGAGAATGTAATGAAGAGAAGATCCAAGTCAAAATCTACTTAAATATCTACCCACTTAATTACTGATTTGCTTCATCCATGCTAAATGAACTGAAAATAGGGAAATCATGTCCAAACTATTCAAATGTCATTCTTCTAAAACTAGTAGAAATGTTATATCTGCTAAAATTTAACATCAATGAATTACGCACCAGAGAAAGCCTTTTCAATTCCCAGTCTATTCAAGAAAAGAATTTACTCTGGGGAACTTGGGGCAAGAGTATTTAATCATATGTAGAGGTTTACCAGTTCTTACTCAATATCACAATTTAAATGTTCCAAAGGTATGAAAAAGTATCTGAAAACAGATGGTCCCTACTTAGGATTTTTTGACTTGACCATGGAGCAAAAGCATATATATTCAGTAGAAACTGAACTTTAAATTTTGAATTCTGATCTTTTCTTGGGCTGGGGACACACAGTAGGATACTCTTACTATGCAGGACAGCTGCAGGGAGACACAGCTTTGGTCAGCTACATGATCACCAGGGTAAACAATCCATCCTCCACAGTATACTGTGAAGCCAACATTCTTTGGATACAGATATTCAATAAATTACAATGAAATATTCAACACTTTATTACTATTTATGTTATGATACTTTTTTTTTTTTATGGTTTTGCGTTAGATGATTTTATCTAACTACAGGCTAATGCAAGTGCTCTCAACATATTTAAGGTAGAGTAGGCTAAGCTATGATATTTGCAGGTAAGATTATTAAATGTATTTTCTACTTATGGTATTTTCAACTTAAGACATGTTTATTGGAATGTAAACCCACTGTGGAGGAGCAACTGATATTAAAATTAATCAAAAAGATAAATATATCATGTTAACATTCATTAAATTAATAAGATATTTCAGTTTTTGTATTATTTCCTCAAAACTCATTGTGCATATTTTACACTCAAAGCATTTCTCAATTCAGATTAGCCAAATTTCAATTGTGGCTGAAGGCTATCATATTGGATAGTACAGTTCTACAACACCTGTCTATGACTCTCTTGTTTTTGCCTCTCCCTATATATATATATAAAAAAAAATTCAGCCCTTGGTTTTTTCCTCCCCATTCTTTTCTAGTGTACCTATTTCAATGTTTTTTCATATCTTACCTAAGGCCTCCAAATATTGTTTTCTAGGAAGGAAGGAACTAAGAGTATAACAACAAGTTTTTCTGAGAGTAAAACTTAGTGCATTGTACACTTTTATGTACATACTTTGTTAAACTTTGTTAAAGGCAATACTTTCTTTTGTAGTAATTACTGAAACTGATCTTTCTATCAAAAATGATTTTGTGGTACATATTAAAAGACTACTGGTGTAGTTAAGGGTGTAGCTCAGTGGTAGGGTGTTTGCCTGGCATGCACAAGGCCCCGAGTTCAATCCCCAGCACCACACACACACAAACTTATTTAACTATATCTAAAATGGACAAGGACAATGGTTGTGGAGCAGAAAATAAATTAGTAACATACGTAGTTGACTTTTTGAAAAATAACTTTAGATATTGTACTTATTACAAATGTGATGGTCATTGTTTTAAAAGAAAGTGACGAAGACCATCTATAATCTTACTGAGACAATTGCTATTAACAGTCTCACTTTTCATCAAGGTGGCATCAAAAGAGAAGAAAGCTTCTATCCCAGTCAAAGCAAAAGCTTTGAAAGCCAAGAAGGCAGACCTGAAAGGCATCTAAAACCACAAGAAATAAAAAATAAAAATAAAAAATCCACATATCACCCACCTTATGGTGGCCCAAGACACTGTGGCTGTGGAGTCAGCCCAAATGCCCTTGGAAGAGTGCACCCAGGAGAAACAAGCTTGTTCACTATGCCATCATTAAGCTCCCCTTGACTACTGAGTCTGCCATGTAGAAGATGGAAGACAACAACACACTGGTGTTCACTGTAGATATCAAGGCCAACAAGCACCAGATCAAATAGACTGTGCAGAAGCTCTATGGCACTGATGCTGGCCAGGCAGGGTCAATACCCTAGTCAGGCCTGATGAGAAAAGAAGGCATATGTTTAACTGGCTACTGATTCTGATGTTTTGATGTTGCCAACAAAATTGGGATCCTCTAAACTGAGTCCAGCTGGCTAATTCTAAATATACATTTTTTTCACCATTAAAAAAGATACAGAAGAGGACCAGGCGCAGTGGTGCATGCCTGTGACTACAATGGCTCGGGAGGCTGAGACAGGAGAACTGTGAGTTCAAAGCCAGCCTCAGCAAGAGCGAGGCGCTAAGCAACTCAGTGAGATCCTGTCTCTAAATAAAATACAAAAAGGGCTGGGGATGTGGCTCAGTGGTTAAATGCCCCGGGTTCAATCCCTGGTTGAACAAATATGTATCTTATCCTTTGGATTATAATTAATACTGTTGTCATTTATTTATTTTTAACATTATTCCAAATTTTACATATATGTATAATATATATACATGTAAATATATATATGTATAAATTTTAAGGAAAAATAGGACAAGAGTAACTTTGAAGTATCTTCCCAAGAACATTTATTAATAACTGTGATGATTTTAATGTGCACAAAAATCATTTAATACACCTCATTCCAAGAGGTGGAGGTTAATTTCCCTTCTTTTGAATGTAGGCTGTAGTTAAGTCAGTCAGTCCTAATGAACACAGTAGGAAAAGGAAATGATAATTTTATAGTAGAGGAATCAGGCAAAACCCCTATGGACTGAATGTTTGTTCTCCCCTCCCCGATTATGTTGAGTCTCTAATACTCAATTTGATGTATTAGGGAGGTAGCTGGGTTTTGATTAGGTCACGAGGGTATGACAATCATAATGGAATTAGTGGCCTTTCAAGAGAAATCTCTCCATGTACATATAACAAAGAAAGGCCATGTGAGCACATAGCACAAGATGGAACGGTAGCCCTTTGCCAGAATCTGACCATGCAGGCACCCTGACCTACAACTTCCAAGCTCCAGAACTATAAAAAATAAATGTCTCTTGTTTTTAAACCACCCAAACCATGGTATTTTGTTATAACAGTTTGAGGTACAATACCTACTTAAATAAGTGCCCAAGATTAACATGACCAGTTTAGAAAAAAAAAACTAAAGCTGCTAATGTGCAACTCTGATATGATATCCCTTCCATGGCATTCTTCCTAAAAATTCATAACTCATCCTCAGTCTAATTACAAACAAACGTTAACAAATCCAAAGTAAGAAACTAAAAACAAAACACCTAGACAATATTCTCCAAACTGTCAAGGTCATAAAAAATAAATAAAAGCTGGGTGCAATGGTGCACACCTGCAATCCCAGCACCTTGGGAGGCTGAAGCAGGAGGATGGCGAGTTCAAGACCAGCCTCAGCAAGAACAAGGCACTAAGCAACTTTGTGAGACCTTATCTCTAAATAAAATACAAAATAGGGCTAGAGATGTGGCTCAGTGGTTGAGTACCCCTTAATTCAATCCTCCGTAGCAAAAAATAAAAAAATAACAGACTAAGAAACTGTCACAGACTAGAGGAATGCAGGAGAAATGACAACTAAATGCAACATGATATCCTGAACTAGATCCCAGAACAACAACAACAAAAAAGACATTAGTGGAAAACTTGATGAAATAAATAAATAAATAAATAAATCTGTAGTTCAGTTAATTGTATTCTGCAAACTTAATTTCTAGTTTTGATAAACGTAGCATGGTTTGTAAGTTGTTAACATTAAAGCTGACAAAGGGTATTGCACTTTCCGTACTATCTTTGCAACACTTCCAAAAGTACTATAAATTAGTTTTTAATGCATCTATAGGGGCAGGGAACTCCTGGAAATTACCTACTGAATTGATTGTATCACATAATTCTTAGACAAATGACACTAAACATAGAGTAATTTTCCTAAAAAGCAAATCCAATTGATTGCTGCTTCCTTGTTTAAAGCTTTCTCATAGTTCCTCACATTCTTAAATATGGTCTATAAGATCTAAGTCCATGTCCTAATCTCTGGAATTTGTGAATATGTGAGGTTATATGCATAAGGGGAAGTAAAGTTGTAGATGGTATTAAGTTCTTAATCAGCTGACTTTCAAATAGTGAGATTAAAAATAATAATAATAAAATAAATAAATAAATAAAAAATAAAATAGTGAGATTATCCAGGTGGGCTCATATAATCACAAGACTCCTCAAAAGTAGAAAAGGGAGGCAGAAGAGAGTCAGAGGAAGATGCAACTACAGAAGAATCCCCAGGGAGATGCAATGTTCCTGGCTTTGAACATGGAGAAAATGGGTCATGGGCCAAGGAATGTAAGCAGCTTCTAGAAGTTAGAAAAGGCAAACACATGAATTCTTCCCTAGATCTACTAAAGGGAATCCAGCTCTATACAGATACCTTGATTTTAGCCCAGTTGGACTTCTAACCCACAAACAATAAATTCATGCTTTAAACCATCAATTTGTGGCAATTTGTTACAGCAGCAAATAGAAAATGAATACAAAAGCCCTTGCTGATCTGTTTAATCTGCTTAACTCTCCTGCTTCACAGCTCACCACTCCTTCACAAGATGATTTTCAGTAAGTATGCCTTAATATACTAGCATACTAGCCCTTCATATGCCAGCCTTCAGAAACAATAATGAAATATGAAGCCAAGTTTACTAATTCAACTGAGTATCTACTGTATGCTGCTACTTAGGTATAGAAAGAAAAATCCATATCATCTCTGCCATTCCAAGAATTTAAAACCTAGTATTCTGAGGGAAAAGGAATAAGGAGCACTTTCACTGCTAAGCACGACTAGGACCAGGTACCTTAACAGACAGTTCCTCAGCTGGGCGCGGTGGCACAAGCCTGCAATCCCAGCACTTAGGAAGGCTGAGAAAGGAGAATCCCGAGTTCAAAGCCAGCCTTAAGCAACGGCGAGATGCTAAGCAACTCAGTGAGACCCTGTCTCTACATAAAACACAAAATAGGGCTGGGGATGTGGCTCAGTGGTCGAGTACCCCTGCGTTCAATCCCCAGTGCCAAAAAAAAACAAACAAAGACAGTTCCTCATTTAATGTAATCCTGTCAACAACTTTACAAGGAAAGGATCATTACACCTGGAAGCTCAGAGATATTAAGTAGTTTTCTCCACAAAAACTTGGGCTGAATCAAAGCCTGCAGCCTTTCACTAGTGCACACTTTCTGAATAATTCTGAGAATGCTTAGCTTATTGTAAATCATCTCTTCTCCAGAGCTGACTATAACAGGATCTTCTCTAACATGCTACAGTGCTATGAAGATACCTCCCTCTAGGAAAGTTCATTGAAGACTGACTTGAAATGTAAGCATCAAATACTTCAGAGTTTACAGATGAATTAGAAAGAGAGTTAACTGAAATACTATTAGTGGCAATGACTGTGGTCTACAAAAATTATTACAGCTATAATTTCAGAAACCCAAGGGGCAGAAGATGAAAAGATACTGCAGGAAACTAAAGCAACAATAAAAAAAAATAAATAGATAAAAGACACATGTTTACAAAATCTTTGAGATGTCTCTTAATCATCTTAGCTGGAGAGAAATTATGTATTTAGATAGCTCCATAACAATATCCAAACCTGTAAATCCCAGTTACTTGAGAGGCTGAGGCAGGAGTATCTCAAGTGAGTTTGAGGCCAGTCTAGGCAACACAGGAGACCAGAGTAGGCAATACGGCAATACAATGAAATTCTATTTTAAAAACAATCTCTCTTTCTCATACACACATAAACACACACACATTGTATAAAACCCTGGAGGAAAATAAAATGTTCATTAATGCTGAAAAAAAAATACCATGACAGTATCTTCATGAATGGACTCCATGTTTCTGGTAAGCTGTAAATGCTGACTAGAAACCTGAGACACAGAAGCTGCTCTGATCAAAAAGAACTTAGTTCAGTTATAGTAGGGAGATTTCTATCAATTTAAATTTTGCATGTGCTTTCAAAGTTCAAGGATTTCCTATAACTGAAAGACCAGACAGTTATTGTTGAGTGAATGGTATGTTTATTATACCTTTCATAACAAATTCTAGTAACTCCCACTGTCTCTCACCTCTCTCGCATTATCAGCAATTAAAATGGTAAGACCGCCAGTAGTATTATTCTTGGAAAGAGCATACAGAATGAAGAAGGCACACTTTCATTTGAACAAGAGCACATCTGTGCTGGGTGTGTTGATGCACGCCTGTAATCCCAGCAACTTGGGAGGTTGAGACAGAATCATGAGTTCAAAGCCAGCCTCAGCAAAGGCGAGGTGCTAAACAACTCAGTGATACCCTGTCTCTACATAAAACACAAAATAGGGCTGGAGATGTGGCTCAGTGCTCCTGCGTTCAATCTCTGGCACCCCCCCCACCCACCCAAAAAAAGCACATTTGCTTCCTAAAGGTGAAGTTAAGAAACAGTGATGTGTTGGTTCAATCTGGGTTTAATTTTAGGTGCAATCCTCCTAAAATTAGTTAAAAGACCCTTTCAATTCAAGTCTATTGAGAATAAATTTTTGGAATTACATTATTACCAGGTTGTTACTTCACTTAATCTTCCTATGTTTGAGGAGTCATCTTTGGAAGAAATTTCAAAAGGCAGAATAAAAGGTGAAAAATACTCAACTAATACTTCATGTAGAAAATACAAATAATTCTAAAAGTCTGTATGCTGCTCTAAAAAAAACTGAAGAGTAGAAATATAAAAATCCAAGAAAGGAGGCTCAACAGAAAAGATTTCACAGACTTGAGAAAGTCAAAGCATATCTTTAAAAAAGTTGAGGGAAAGCATATTAGCAGTTCCACTTAGAGAAAAAGTAAAAGTGGTAATAAAGACTCAATTTTCTGCCTCTCTTGTTCCTTACCCTTCCCAAACAATGTCAAAGTTTTTAAAAACAAACTTCTTAGAATCTGCTAATAGAATGGAATCTGGACTTGGAATGAGGAGAACCAAACTGGACTTCACTTTACTAACGTTTAAGGAGTAACTACAACTTGCTGTTTATAAGTACTGTTTCTGACCCTGAACACACAGCAAAGAACAAGGGACAAAACTGCTCCTCTCAAAGCTTACACAGGATTTGGTGAAAAATACACCCATCTTAACTTTTCTGGATCTTGATATCATCTATAAAATGAAGGAATTGGACTGTTTTTCCAACTTTTCAGAAAACAACGGGACCTCCACCTCCACTTTAACCACACCCAGTTTTTTTTTCTCTTCCTGATTTCTCTCAGTGCTGCACCCACATTTCCTTTGGAAAAACAAATCTGTTTTTTAAAAATGTTTACTGACATTTCTTGTAAAAAAAAAAATCATTCTGCATAGACCACCTTTTATGTTCGGATGTTTGTAGGGATATTCCCCCACCAAGCAGTTCTCTATTGGACACCAACCGAACATCCTTAAATCCAATATAATTCTGACACTATCAGAAGAGAGTTCAGATGCCACAACTGAAGGGCTCAGTCCCACAAGACTGGCCCCACTTCAGACACCAGCTGTCACCTACGCTTCTGACCAAGGGGTAACCGGGAGTTCCATTAACACCTGCTTAGGTTCGATTAATTTGCTAGAATGACTCATTGACTCAAGGAAACACATTTATCAGTCTGCTATAAAGGATATTACAAAGGACAGAGATGAGGGGTGGAGAAAGTAGCTTAACAGTAAAGCACCTGCACTCATGAAACCCTGGGTTTAAGCACCAGCATTGTTAACAGTGATCCACTTTATGCTTTGAATTACCCTGCTGCTCTGCCACTGCAACTTATGTTTAAAATGAACATGTTTCTTTCCCTTCCCCTCTCCCTACTCCTCCCTAATTTCTCCCGCTCCTAATCTTGGGGGAAACAGGATTACCTTTCCCCTCCATCCTAGGAAGAGTTATCTGTCCCCGAGTACACACCCACCATAGGAAAGAGGTAATCCAGACTTTAGATATGGTATCGGAAGATCTCAGAAATGACTATCTCCCAAATTAACAAGTGAATTACAACTCCAGACAGAAAACATGTGGAATGTAGCCTTTGATTCACCTATTTAAAAGCCCCCTGTTCCTGCTGATGGGCTGAATCCTAGCCCTTGGGACAGAAGTCCCATTTTTCCTTTTTCCTTTTTCCTTTTTCTCAAAACCGTGTCCTCATTACTGGATTGGCATTGGGGACAAGGACTGAGCTTTTGGCAAGAGCATGGCAAAAAATAGCAATAAAATAAAAATGTACAGGGCTGGGGTTGTGGCTCAGTGGTAGAGCGCTTGCCTAGCATGCGTGAGGACTGGGTTCGATTCTCAGCACCACATACAAATAAATAAAATAAAGATCCATTGACACTAAAAAATATTAAAAAAATAAAAATAAAAATGTACAATGAAAATCAAAACTATGGATACAGATGAATAGCCACATAGAACAGAAACACAGCAAGGTATGGCAGAGGGAGTGCACTGCCACCCTGCCAGCATCTCTATTCGTTCAGCAGCCAGAAGCTCATCAAATCTTATTTTATATACAACTTCATCTCCAGCCAGCACCCCACCCCCTACTTTTCCAAGGTTGGTGGGTAGGGACCAAAAATTCCAACCCTCTAATCACTTGGTTTTTCTGGTGACCAGTCCCATCCCAATCTGGGAGCTATCTGGGGCTCCACCCTAAATCACCTTATTAGGTGTGACCAATGTATCCATTGTGAGAAAACAAAAGATACTATCACTCAGGAAATTCAAGGGTTTCAACTCATGATAAGAACCAGAGAAGCCCAGCGAGGTGGCTCAAGCCTGTAATCCCAGCACTTAGGAAGGCTGAGACAGGAGAATCGCGAGTTCAAAGCCAACCTCTGCAACAGCGAGGTGCTAAACAACTCACTGAGACCCTGTCTCTACATAAAACACAAAATAGGGCTGGGGATGTGGCTCAGT